>CAJQZN010026798.1:0-24480 GCA_907164685.1 Colias eurytheme
AGTTAATAAAACGAGTTGTAAAAGTCGATGCTCCTGTAAAATACATCCGCAAATCATTTCCCACGTCCACCCTTAACCGTGGCCGTGAGCGGACTGAAAAATTTACAATACAATCAAGATTGAGTACTACAATCTTGTGTCATGTTACAGGTTACCTAGCAACCGCCCGGCTTTCTGTGAGCTGCATTGCGCATGCGTGAAAATGGTGGGGGTATAGTGATGTGTAGATATCGATGAAAATATGTCGATAAAAATTACAATTTTATAACAATTCTATAATAATGACGATAGTAATCCTGTTAAATTTCCTGGAAGTAAAAATAAGTAGCTGAGATTTCATAATGTTAATTCAAGTAAAATAAAATTTATTGATCGAGAAAACAAATGTAAGGTAAATCATAATGATGATGCTGCTGTTTCATACACAGATACACTATGTATGAGTGAAAAATCCGGAGCTGCATAAATGATGGCTTTTATCAATCAGAAAGAAAGAAAGAAACATATATTTATCACAGACAATTATTCAAATAATATAACAAAAACAGTGCCAGAAATGTTGTAGTATATTTTTTTGATAGATAATAAATTCTATGAGTAAAAGTAATGAATTACTATGCATATTAAGTTAATATAATAAATGGAGACTTGATAATATGGATGCTTTTGCCATAAACATTTTTATCACGAGTATCGATAAAACTGTAAGACTTCACTATTCTTCACGCATGCGCAGTAAAGCACATCTTGGTATATAAATCGAGAGAATCTATTTATTGGGTTCAGTTTTATGACTGCAATTGCAGCGAGAAAAACTGGGTAAAGAGCAGCTACTCGACAGTAAATCTCTTTATATGAGTATATAGGTAATCTGTAAAGCCAATAGCAGTTTTACTGGGTTTAAATCTTTAAATACAAAATCTTCTCCTTTTTCCTTGATTACTCTACTAGCTATAAAATTCGTAGACTTCAGTGTTCAGATTAATTCAGTCAGATTTCTCTAGATTTATCTATACTAATATAATATAGAGGGAAGGAGATTTTTTGTAACAATTTTTGTAACTCTGGACGGAATTGGGTGAATATTTCAATAATATAATCACAAAAGATAAAGAAATACTTGATTTTGCTCGCAGTTTAGATCACAGGTCGCGCGCAGTTTCGCGTTGCACAATCAGATTTAAAAACATTATTTCAAAAGATATCAACGAAAGATGCTGTTGATAGATGACTTTAATAATTACTTTAGAGTATTCATGGGAAAAAAATGAAAGCAGTAGGTATAAAATATATTAAATTTCGTTGTAAGCTGATAGGAATAAATATTAATTCGTTCGTAACATTTTTAATGACCTTTTTATTTTCTGAGTAGGTACATAATGCCATCTAGTTAGAAACTATGTAAAATAGAGAACTTGAGTAATACAGCATCAGAAAACAGTGTTGTGTTATAGCCTGTAGTATAATAGATTTAATAAACAATATAATATAAAAAAAAATACATTACAACATCGGTTAACCGCACTAACTTCATTACAAAACCGGTGTTTTTGACATTAACATTTTGGTATATTTAGAAATGGAAAGTTCTCGAAATTTGTTCTAAAGTCCTCTTTTTGTTTGTGTTCATGCGGTATTAAGGCACTTCACACAGATTACGTCAACGGATATTAAATTTAAATACTAATAAATTCAGTATAACATAGAAAATGGATTCTAAAGAATTTCCAATGCTGAAGAAAAGCTATAAATAGAGATAAACTCGAAAAGGAAAAGTTTTTGTTACAAAAAGTCGATGAAGACAGGGAAAAATTACAAGAATAATATTGTTATATGAAAAGTGTGAACGTTTTTATTACAACGAAGAAATAAAAATGTTTTTGTTCATCTAAAGATGATAAAGACAGTGATTTTATTCACTTTAGTATATAATAAAGAAATCCTTGTCCTAATTGTTACAATATATCGAATCAAAAAATATCATAATATCGTAACTTTCCTTTGACGTGTTTTTATCATTTGTCAGTTTGGATTGCCATTGTTTTGAGACCCTTCATATTCATTGAATTTTTATTTGATATTAAGTGTGAATGTGAGTTTTAGTCAAGTTTCAGTTTAAATTTCAGTTTAAAAACATTGCAGCGTACCTGTACAGTAGCCGTGTGAAATGCCATATCGTGGTACGGAACCCCACTAATTTCCATTCGAGTCACGTCTGTCTCATAAGGATCGATGGAGATCCCTCGCAAATAATAAGATTTGTATTACGGTCGTCGGCGGTAATAATAATAATAATAAGGCGTAGGGATGTGACGACCCCATCGCCCCCGGTTGGCATATCTACAATAGATATCCCAGCCGTGCAGTCAGTCACCCCGCAGGGCACCTTGTGGCGAGGTGTCGGGGAGTAGCGACCCCGCGGGAACCGAGCGCTCCCGGGGGAGGTCCCTGTCCTCACCTCTGGACTGTCCCAGTGGCAGTTCGGAGTGAACAATGACGAGGTTCAGGATCCCCCACCTCTGGCTTGCCTTTGTTGGCCGTCCAGAGTGGAGCCGCCAGAGCTATATGCTCGGGGGTGGAAGTGTCTAATGGCGTAATAGCGGGGAAACCCGCTCCGGGCCCGCGGGCCCGCGATGGTGAAACCGGTGCCGCACCTCTCTACACCCCCAGCCGCTCAGCTGATGTTGCCCCCTTGTTGCCATTTTCGGTAACCTTTTTGGGAGCCCATCGACCGAGCTGGCGAGTCACCGTCTGCCATCACTTTCAATTTTTAATATTGAAAAGGCAGACGTCCATAGTCCCCATAGACCCAACCTACCGATCCACTGAACACCTCCTTCCATAACCCAGATTTTTTATTCCCATATTTTACAATAGTCCTGCATCGGCCGCGGACTGCCTAGGGCTGTATCTCTATAGTGCAGTCATGGGCAGGCTGCGGCTGGTGTCCCACAACACATTAAAATTCTCTAAAAGGCCTCTGCGTGTTGGACCTGTGTCCCCACGTAAGCCTCCCAAAGGACCGGGTACCTTCCTTCTGGTGGTACCCGTGTATTATGGAGAGAAACATAATAATAAAACATTTATTATTATTATTATTACCGCCGACGTAATGTATTATTTTGCGTTACTTTTAATAGAACTGCCAATTTTTTCCGATATCACTAGGCTTTTTGCGATATTTTTCGATGCGTATTTTTTACTGTGTAGGCTGAAATTTCTCTGTCTGTTTGTAATAGATTTTCGCCTGAACTGTTTGACGGATTCTATGAATTATTATCATACATAAATGTGAAAAAAAAACATCAGCTACTTTTTGTAACTAGGTAATAAGAATCCGACGAATTAAGAACATCCTTTTATGAAGTCGGTTAAAAAGTGCGGGTGAAAGGATAAAATATGAGATGCAATTTTTTATGGGGAATGGCTGTCGCGTGATAATGTGAAGTGCACTCGAGCGAAGCCGCGAGCGGAAAGCTAGCCAGCGTAAAAGATTACACTTAGGAAAATAATTTTCTTATATTTTAATCTGATTTCTATTAGTGGACGTTTTCAATTAGACGAATTTTGTTTATTATTTAACTTATTTTAGCAAAACATAGTTCTTTGGTTACTACGTAATTACTACCTTCTTTACCTCTCAACTAATGCTCTAAAAAGAAGTATAACAAAGCAATATTAATTACAATTAATTATATAACTAACATCTTGTGTGTTTTGTTGTCTGTCTTTATTGCACGTCGCATAACGATTTTATGATATTATGATTTTTGTGTCTGTAGACTAACTTACATTTTACCGCGTTAAAACGTCGCAACTCTTCAGACTACGCAGGTGCAGCCACGGATAGAAAGCATGTCCCAAGCGTTAAGTTCTCCTATCGTCAGACTACGCAAGAGAGGCTGCGTATGTAAAGCTAGTAATCCATATAAATAGTCAAACCTTCTGTTTGTCGAGCTGCTGCAGGATGTCGTCCACGTCGCCCACGGCGACCGGCTGCGCCCGCAACATGTCCACTTCCACGGACACCCAGTCACGGATCTGAGTTTAAATATATGTATTAAGTCATATTTCAATAGATAATTTTATTAAGTAACGATAGAGAAAGGATTTACTGTAGAAGAAAATTGTAGAAATGTTTTTAAATTTATTTAAACATAATTATGTAGATTATGAATTAGTTACCTACATGTTTAGTTATATGATTATTTTCTCTAATTAAGAATAGAACGAAGCAGGGAAAACGTTATTCCACGAACATAATAAATATTTTATAATTCGCGCGTATGCTTACATTTTAAGCTTCATTACAATATAACCATACTAAAAGGGCTGGAATAATTTTAATTCAATTTGAGTATAGTCTGAGCCGAAGTTTACATATTTAAAGCTAAAAAAGGAGAAAGCCAAAAGCCATTTTAAAACCCGGCCGAAATCTTATTTAGAGAAAAAGATTATTAGAAATTACTCATGTATAAGGTTACTCAATTCATTCCTCAAAACAATGAAACTTTATCTTAATCCACAATAATAAAATCGACAGCAATATCGTCCCAATCTAACCACGAAACTCGCAAATATCTTAATCAAAAAGAGCGAAATCGTCCACAGTAGTCTCCTTGAGTCCCGCAGTTTCGGCGGCAATATGGGCCGGAACAATATTCTGTATCGGCCACACAGATCGATCGGACGGATCCCGATACTGATTTATACAACAAGTTTTTGGTTTGCTGATATACAGTTACGAGGTTTTGCGGGGAACGCTACGGTTGTTGGATTGCGTGTGTAATAAATTGGTTAGGTAACGAGGTTCACTGTTTAGCTCGCATCTATCTCACATTTTATTCTTCAACAAAGAAGGTGACTTTATTATTAGTACTTCATAAAATAATGTAATTCCTAATTTCAAATCACATAGATGGAAACTTTTATAACTGTGATGTTTAGTTGTTATTTCCTACTGTTAAGTCTTCATAAGAAAACCAACATTTCATATAATTGCATGGTAAAATTAAAACTTAGCTTAGCATAACTGTTTGCAACATACATTTAAATTATTAACATGTAAAGAGCGCTTCTTACACAAATACGAACGTAATTTAATTTTTGTTTGTTCGGGTATGGAAAACGTTTAACATATTAATTTATCATCGGCATCTACAATATAAATTTATTCAATTTACAAATAATAAACCACACTATTCTAATCACAATGAATACTTTAGTTAAACCTTTGAATTCAACTGATTCACAAATATAACAAGAACACAAAACAAAAGCCATGAAAGTAAATAACACCCAATCCCGACGGTTGAGAACGGTCCGCTACAGTTCGATCAACATAAACCCTTTGCTGACCGAAATCTTCCCGTAACAATATAGGCCGAAACAATATCCATTGGAACACAACACCTAACCCCGCATTGTGACATTCTCTGCAGATTTATGTCGGGTTTAACACACTTGTTTGGAAGGCTGGAGACATGGGTACGTTCTGTGAACGATGCTAGTAATGGAAAAGGATAAGAGATTTTAGTATTGAGAAGATAAACAAAATGTGAAAAATGTTAAAAAGGTACATTGTATTTTTGGATAAACAATTGTATAAATACAATGTATAATTTAAACTATTCTGAGCACGTATTGATTGAACTACTACGAGCTGTGGTTGCAATAACGTTGCTAAATTTAAAACAGAAAAATTACATTGTCACTGAATAACAATTTTTAATTATTATTCATTTTTAAATTGAATATGTAAGTCATAGCAAATGCCACACAAAAAACAGCGTAAGTCATGTTAGCCGATTTAAAATAAACCGCCACAATTTACCACCGCGTTTTCGCACCCACTTTCCGCCCGTATGTTTCCACGTCAAGTATATGAGCAGGCTGAATGGTTTCGGGCGGCCATTTCAAGGGTGAAGGTTACGCCGTTTCGAAGGTTTCATGGTTTAGATTAAAAATATATTGATAACGTTGCGTCTTTGTTCAGATCTTTGTAACTGTAATATCATTGCTTTGACTATGCTTGCGACCTGGGTTTGTTTGCGGAAATTATTATTATTTTTTTTAATTTTTTATGGATTTCGGTAGGATTCATGTGTATGATATTTTGGTTTAAGAAATAAAATATATTAGTTACTTTCGTTTATTTTATATTTATTATATCTAAGTACTTTTTATAATGGCCGAACCTATTTCGTAACAGATATGTTTTAAATTAAAAATAAAAATTTTCGACGATGTCCGTTTAAAATCCAATCAAGTATACTACAATTTTGTAACGCCTATAAAACTTTAACTTTAACTTTAACTTAATTTTCAAACAATCAGTTTACCTAATATACAAGTCTGGTTATCGTACTCAAATCTCTACAATCGTATATCTTAGTACTAAATTTAAAATCAATAAAATGGCACTCTTACAAGAGCCCTCTTGAATTTAAATAGGGTTTAAATCGGGTCCAGCATTTACTGAATAAATCTGAGACTATGGAATTGAATAAAGACAGGTTTGGGCTTATTGAATTAATTTTGTTGGGCCTTTGTTCGGTGTGTGGTGTGCTGGTGGCACAATGAGCATTTTTTTATAAAAATATTATGTTAGTTTCTGATACAATATTTGTAATTTTACATATTAAAAGATTAATGGTCAGTTTCACGGCTACCTGATAATGTCCCTGATGTCTATCAGACAGATCGTTATTGTGCAGACGATTTTCACATTTACGATAAATTTATCAATGCAACTCAAGAACCTGTTCAAAATAAAATATTTCAATTCTAGTTTATTACTAGCGATACTTATATCAACGTTAACATTGTTAAAATGACTTTCAATTATTACTATGTTCTACAATTTACATGTTTTCCACTTTAATAATATTTTTTTAATTCTTCTCTTTTCAGCCCGGTGTGTCCCAGCCCTAGCCGACCACGAAAGCTCGCCTGACGAAGCGCTCAATTGAATTGTAACACTTGCACCGTTTCGTCGCGTCTTATCTTTTGAATACACAATCCACAATTTTGTAAATCAATTCATTTATATCCCACAAAGTAGAGACATTCTTGCTTTTCTGTTTTTTTTTCTTAAAGCATTTCTTCAAGTGAATTTTTAAGTTAAGTTTATTATTGAATGACAGTATTGTGGTATTATGCTTGCTTAGTTTGCGTAGTGTTTTGTGTTTGTACTTGTTAACAAATGTGAATGAAAATCTATCACTAAAAATATGAGCAATAATAACAAAGTCCAGATAAATGCATTATGTATAAATTGTAAAATATTGTATTTTGAAAGACGCGTTTTTCTTTTATAAATAACATACACAACACTCTATGTGATAAAACATAAGAATATATTTGTATAGCCCAACATCTGAATTATAATAGCTATAAAATGTATTCTATCTTAATAAAGATATTTCACTGTTTAGTTGATTATGTGTTATCATTATCACTTAAAATTGTTTTAGTATGTTCATACGAACCTGCAGAACGCTGGTGTCGAAGTTGGCCAACAGCGCGGCGGGCGAGCCCTGCGACGAGCGCCGCCGCGACCCCACCCGCGCGCTTATATCTATAACAATAAATAAATACATTATTTACCTACATATAACAGACTAATTTATTTGTTAACTCGACTTCTATAACAGTATGTAAAGACACATTATGAATATTATATAAAAAATTAGTTTATAATCAATTATAGCACTTTTGAATCGTGATGTCGTTCGGAAGGCAGTTTAAAAATAAACTATTTTATAATATGTTTGTGTGAATTTAGATAAAAAAGGTCTCGTTATTGGAATTTGAAAATCTGCAATATTGTGTGTTTTATTTAAGCTCTATCCCATACGATCAACGTCACAGTCACCTATGTAGCATAATTATTATTTGCATGACTTTAGCATATCTACCTAGCCTTCGCCAATTGATAAAAATAATTTTCAATTATATATTTATGTAGATACTGTCTCATGTGACATGATGATGAACATGCAAGTATGCGCTAACGTTATACTAATAACTAATGTTATAAAATATTATTCATATATTTAATAATTCGCGCGCTAATCTCCTGAGATTAGTTCCTGAACTACTGGTCCGACTTGAAAAATTCTTTTAGTGTTAGATAGCCCATTTATCGAGGAAGGCTATAGGTTATATATCATCACTTTAAGACCAACAGGAGCGGAGCCACGCTAGTGAAACCGCGCGGTACAGCTAGTATTCAATATAATACTTCTGCGAGAAAAAAATAAGTGTACTTGTTATTATAATAAAAACATTTATATATAAAATAACACTTAGGAGCGCTCGTTATGTTCGCAGAATTTCATAATTATTTGAAATAGAAAATGGAAAAACATATTTTCTTACTGATTGGAAAGCTTTTCTGAGAAATCGAGAATCTTCAATATAAATAAAGAAATGATGAGTTATTTTTTAAAGTACCTATCTACCAGAATATTTATCATTAATATTAAAAGCAATCTAATTTAATTAAAAAGCTTTGAGACAAATTTATTGGCGATAATGAAAGCAACGAAATCGCCTTAAAGAGAAATAGTTTCTAGTTTTATTCGCAAAAGTTAATTCCAAGACTGCGACTCGCGGAACAGAACCCGATGGAATTATGCAAATTAATAGTCGTTTACTTTAAACAGTACTTCGCTTTCTACATAATGTAAGTTTACTTACTTATGCATTAAATAGAAAATTAAAGGGAGCTTTTACATTGGGCTTTCTTGCAAATTAGGTTACAAAGGTTACGGCAGATGTATTATAATACTGTTTCATATACCTACTTCATTTACTTTTCTAATAATATTATATTTCCAATAAAATATTGAATATTTTATTAATGTCTCAGTTAATTTTATTATGATATAATCCTTGTATGAATTTCTATATGAGGTATATGTATTTAATTGTATTTTTAGTTAAAAAAATACTTAAGCATATGCATTCTAGCACATACCTAGTTTTAATTCGGATTAGTAGTCCGATAAACCACTTATTAGCCAGTATACATACAAACAATTATTTAATATTAGTATAGCAAGGTTATAGAAACCGGACATGACCAGAAAGTATACCAGTACTTCCCAGGCGGTAACAAGATTAACCCTTCGACCTCTAATGCGATTGTGATGTCTACTATATTGTATTTCACTGCGCACATACCGCGACTTTCCCCGCATTTTTACCATTCACATGATATTTGAGGCTTAATTCAATATATATTCCTATGCTATTGTACTGTATTATAAATGTAATTGGTCAAATCTATACTTAACATTATAAATCTGAAGAGTTTGTTTGTTTGTTTGAACGCGCTAATCTCAGGAACTACTGGTCAGATTTGAAAAAGTCTTTCGGTGTTAGATAGCCCATTTATCGAGGAAGGCTATAGACTATAGGTACATTAAGACCAACAGTAGCGGAGCAGTGCGGGTAACACCGCTGGGCACAGCTAGTTAAATTATAACTCTAAATTTATTTTTTACGATCGAATTAAAACCATCCATGTTTTCTTTATAAATGTTTATTCAACCACGCAAAAACTGTTGATCGGATTTATACAACCTGTCAACCAATCTATAATCCAGATTTTCACTGCATAGTTTTGTTCAAACAAATCAATGTAGCGCAAGCTTTTTGATATAGCCGTTTATTTATTTTAAATCTCTCCGCGATACAAAGCCGACAAGCCGCAAAGCATTACGGAGGCTCCGGTTAAGCCGTCGCTAATCTGACGAACCCTTCCGCGAATGCAGCCATCATCTACATAATCTCATTGACATTTGAAGATATTTCATTTATTTTCTTTTAAAACTTAGATTGATTAAGTAGACTTCTTATAAACCGAGTTGTTTTACCACCAAGACGAGAGAAGAGACGGCAAGAAACTCTGTAAGTAATTGTCAATCTTATGAAAATTTCAAATAGTTCTTCGTTACGTGCCTACCTATAGATCTTTTGCAAGAACATATTATATTGGGTAAATTTTTATATTGATATTAAAAATACAGGAAGTTTTCTTTGTAGAAAGAATGAGAACATTGAAGTGCGAAATACGAAAAGGGAAAATGCAAATATTTCAAATCAATACACAGATATTTGAACTGTAATTGTATAGACAAGGATAAATAAATCTGCTGCCAAATATTGCTCTATATAAAAATTTTTTTTATTCAGTGGCATCAGCCGTATATTTTTTTAAAGATGGTGATCGATTGTTTGGTTGAAGAATTAAATAAAGAAATACGGTTATACTGATACCGCAGATTACCAAATAGACACACGACGAATGCTTGCAATGCTTGAATAAAACTTGTCCGTCCAATAAAGTATTACACGATTAAGTACACGATAATGTCACGAAATGTCACGTAAACTGTCAATTTCGGGCAATTAGAATACTTTTTAAAATGATAGTTTTATATACATTATTCGACGAATAAGTTTTAACCAAGGATTGAAAAATCAGCCCTTAACAGTTAAATTTAACCAGTTTAAGTTCAAAGTTCAAACATGTGCAACTTGAAAAATAATACCTAAAAGCTCAAAATATAAATTTATGCAATTGGGCACTATATTTTGCAACAACGTAGAGTACGTGCGAGCAATAAATCAAGTGCATTTAAAATATTATAAAAATGCTGAACATGAGATAACAAATGAAATGTAACGGTATTTTAAGTCGTTTGGAAGCAAGACTACAGGCCACAGGCATCGCAGGCACGATCCTCATTAGCGCAGGTCGGCAGACAAATGCGGAATGCCCGCCTACACTATAGCATAGGAGCTCGCTCACGATTTTTCGAATGTATGTAAAACTTTTCTTAACTATAGTCACTATCGAACAGTTTCTCTATACCTATACTCGATCTTTAAAATTATTTGTAATCTTTGCTCTTTTCTATGCTCCAAATACAATATTTGGATAACATCAGTTGAAAAAAAACTGGTAAGATGCTCTAGTAGTAATTTAATTATTTTACAAACACTTATTTGAACTAATTAAATAAAATACATGCCCTAATACTGAATATACTGTTCTATTTGTAAGGCTGTATTTTCAATTTAAATAATTACAGTATACTTAGATAGGTTTCTAAAACTTGCTTGGTAGATCTTTTAACTCGCTTCATCATAGACGAATTCTTGAAAAAAAACGGATAAAACACAAACTACATCCAGCTCTCGCACTAAGCGGTGCGGAAATTCGACACGGCTAGCTGCTCTAAATGTTACATAAACTTGGGTTTAACTTGCCTAAATAATTCTACGATTTATCGTATAGGTCTTCCTATACCACTTACGTACCAAACAATTGTTCATAAACATTCACGTAATAAATATCTTATCCTAATACTGAAACTCACGTTTCTCGCTCATGAAAAATTTATCGAACTAAGCCTACATAGAAGACGATTTTGGAATAATGTATTAACTTTTGGTTTAGTTTACGAAAGGATAGAAAAATATATCATTGGGGACTATTCCCCGTCTATCATAACTAGCGTCGTCAAAAACGAAAGAACCCGACCCCCACATACACTCATTGTATACAAATCACTTTTTTATATTGTTTTAAATATAATATAGTGAAAGGTTAACGAATCCAGTATGAGAGAAAGTGACCCTCCTTATTATCTGTTTATTTTGAGACGAATTCCTGTAGGTAGTAGTAGTACTATATTTCCAAATCGTTTCTATTAAAAAAAATACTTCTATAAACAATTGTCATTTACATTAATTATAAAGTTTTGTGTTTGAATTAGAAGTTATCTCATAAGTACCGACCTGAATTAAAAAAAACAACAAAAGTATGGAGTTTAGCCTGGTTACTCGCTTTCAAAGCAATAACAATAAGTGTTTCATCTCCACTTACACGTGTCCCACATCGAACAACAAAATCTCCAATACGTTAAACAAATTCACTCTTGTATTATTACATTTTTCCGAGGCCCAGATTAAAATTCCCGAGATCTAAGACATCGCTCCACAAGATTAATAACCTCCGCAAATTGTCCGCATTATATTCTAAGCGCTTTGACTGCACCTAATATCGTGGGAATTGTGAATTTTGTAGTGAATAGTTTCATAATACACGCCTTTGTAGAGGCATGATGTTGTACACGTATGTAGGTCACTTTGAAGATAATATGTATATTAAACAACAAGAAATACTTTCGAACTAAATAGGTAGTACTCGAATCACTTACATACTTGGTATTTTATGCATTCCAAATGTGTTTTTATCTTTAAGAACCTTGTCAGGTTTACAAAAATTTAAAAGTATTTACAAATCAATAATCATTATTATCTGTTCAGCTATTCTTGAGTAACGACTTTCTTGTACTTAACATATGTATATTTATTATATTTTATCATACAAATGGAATACACTGAAACTTCTTTGTTTTCCAATCCCATTTTGCGTTCCAATGCACGTGTAGCTATGAAATATACATTTGGCAAATCCGTTTTGTATTAGCAAAACAACGAACCTAATATGTATCATCATTCCCGATCCTGAAATACGCAAGATTGCCGAGCCACTGCGTACTCAATACAGGTAATAAAATATTATAGATTTTAAATGGAAAACCGATATTTAAAATTCGCTTTCTGTAAATCCAATAAAACGTGCTCCACAGAACATGGTTCGATTTAAATTCAGTAGAAAAGACAGTTTAAACAGCGATGCTTTTAGCGTAAATTGTTCGGACTGATAAAGTATGTAGAGTATGCTAGTTGCTACCGGACGGTAAAGACCGGGGCACACTGAGATGCACGTGTAATTTCATAATTAAAATACAAATTATAATATACAGTATAACCAGTTTTTAATTAGCTTCAATAGTTCGGATAGTATTGAAAACCTCCGTAATATGTCAACAAATTAATATTTTAGTTTCATTGCGCATTTTGAGTTATATTAACATTAGCACCTAGCGCACCTTTCTGCTCGGTTTAATTTATAAGTCTATTATCGAACTTTTCACTAATACTTGATCAAAAAATAACATTTGACTTTAATCTATTCATTAAGCGTATAACTGTGTTGTGTGTAGAGTATTATTGTGCTTAAATAATCGCGACAATTATTAAGCTTCATTTATATTTCATTCCAGAATATTTATCACACCAATAATTAAATCGCTTAACTACCTACCAATATGTGATATGATCAAGCATAACTTCATCATCTATATTATAAAATATGAAAAGCTCACAATATTTACACAATCACACAATACTCAATAGCCCCATTGTGCCGCAAGCTTTAAACATTTAAATGAATCCCGCATTATCACGGCGTAGTTCCGAGTTGCGAGTTGCAGGATGCGAGCACACTGCGTTACATTCGAGCACTCTTAAGATATCCCCACTGTCACTGTGTAAACTGTTGTTTTAATTAAATGCTTTAAAACATTTTTATTTATATACTGCGGCAAAGGGTTGGATGAAATACTTGCCTGCTATGTATTTTACATATACAACATACATAGGTATGTCAGACTTTACCTTAATATCCATGTTTTTCAATTACATTTATTATGTACTTTACCAACTTTTAATACAAAAAATTTAGGAAGATCCTTCTTGCAAATTTTAAAAAGGAATATTAACTAAAAAAAAAACTAAAACCCAACTTCGACAAAAAACGACGCTGAAAAAGTATAAAACAAGATTTTCAGAATACTGAACTGAACAAAGTTGCTAATGTAGTTGCAAGTAAATGGACACAGTAGACTCTACCAAGATGCCTTCATTGTAAATTGACAATAATGTCATACAATCAACTCTCATACAATAAACCCTCCTTTTGCTTTGCCGTAGTCGGCTAAAAATACGTAAAACTTTCGAAGAACTATCCATAATAATGTAAAAATTTAGTAGATAGCTTGTGTCATCATCACAATCGATATATTTTATAATCGAAAGCCTATTTCCATATGAAAATCAACCTCTAGCACCCTTCCCTCTATAAATAGGCGACATGTGCCGACTCACGCCCTATTTGCCGACTCAGCGTCACATCACAGACCGACAAGCTCATCTACCTTTGTGACAGAACCCCATCCTGCTTATATATAGAACATATTGATTCATTAGTCGAATGAGCTATCGTGTAGTTGCAGTTAATAGTTCTGTGGGTTAAGCAACGTTACGCGTGGTTATTGATTGGATGGGTGGCCGTTAAGCGGGAGCCTGCGAAAGTAACCTGTCATTAAGACGCGCTTAAGCAGTGTAGTTTTTTTCAATTTTGTTATTATCACAATCTTTCTTATATATAAAAATGAATCGCAAAATGTGTTGGTAAGCGCATAATTCGAGAACGGCTGAACCGATTTCGATAATTCTTTTTTTATTATATTTCTTGAAGTACGAGGATGGTTCTTATGTAGAGAAAACGTAAATATGTACCACGGGCGAAGCCGGGGCGGACCGCTAGTATAGTATAAAAAAGGATCTCCGCGCTGTATGTCTGTCCCTATAATATTATATTTTTTATATAAAGTAGTTTTCCAGGAAGTTCTTAGTCCATAATTTGTTAAATATTAGAAATAGCGGGCGAAAAGTTAGTTAAACCAATAATAAAAAAGATGAAAGCTGAAAATGGTAATTTTCATTGTGAGAAACTTTGTATGAACTCAATTCTTTCAGAACTTGTGTAAAGCTATAGTCGACTTTTATTCTAGTTTAGATCTGGGTCTGGGTCTGCGTATGTAGGACATGCGTAATAAACGTTATGTATTGTTTGTATTTAATTATATTATGTTCCATTTGTATACACTTTGTTTAATTTGCAGTTATAGAACTGCATTTTTCATTTATTTAAGAGTACCTAACAGAATTTTGCATTTAATTATAGGTAGTATTGATATGACAAAATTCTTTGAAATTAATTTTTCTAACCCTTACTACTTTCGTTTGTTTTCAAACATAATATCAAAATATCAACATAGCCAAAATCCATCAAACTTAACATTATAATCAACACACACTTAACCCAGTTCACAATACATTGACCTACTAATATTAAAATCTTATACAAGTTGCTATCAACCTTTTCAGGCGCCAAAACTCCATCTATAGGCATTCGTTCTGACATTTCATTGGATCGGCCTTTCAGCGTCATTGTGTCCGATGACGTCACTAATGGCAACTAAACACGCTTCGTGACATTACGATGTAACATTACGTATTTATAACTTTTCCTTTTACTTAATAAGTGTATTTTGTCGCTTTGTAGGTCAAATGCAGTGTACATCTGTTTGACTGATTTTTCTTTTGGCTGCCAGAATGAGATCTTCCATCTAATTACTTTTACTCGTATGCCTGTATATTAATAGTATATAATTATATGAGTATAGTGTTTATATGATCCTTAAGCCCATTGTGATGATAATTATAAGCTATGAAAAGCCCCATGTCGATAGCAACAACTACATACCTGTGCTACATAATAAAGCGTAGCGCTCTTCATTTAAAATCTCTTTAAAAATAAAATAATTTAAGTTCAGATTTGAGGCTCAATGTTACATATAACAACTTCTTTTGGATATCACAATTCCTAAAACTGAAGAAAACAAGAAATAATGTATCCTTTCCATTACCAAAACACAACTTCGCCAAACATATTGAAAATAAATGATATTTCAATCGAAATCGATAGGTTATTGAAAGCGAGGGACCGCACTAATCCAATAGGTTTTATTTTCGCCATTCAGACGCCGTTGCCATGGCAACGTATAAATCACATTAGTAAAATCGACATTAAATGCAATCCAATTTGATATAACGTCCCATAAAGGGAATTGTAGGTAATACATACGGAAACAAAATGTTTTCCCTTGTGCTTGATGATGATTGAGTAGGTAAGAAATTATAGGAAATAGACTTAGGTATGTGTCAGTACTTACATATAAATTAAATTCAAGTACTTGGGACTTTCACTGGCAAATAGATGATAAATTACTAATACTTCTTAAATTAAAATTGGTAAGATCTCTTTTGATCTATTTTTATTTTAATAAGGTCTCTAGATTGAACGAAAATAGGTATATACCGAATTTCATGAAAATTCGTTCAAGTTAAACGAGTATCAAATACCGAAACACAAACTTATCATTTTTATTTACAAATCATTAAAAAGCTCCATTTCCTTCACAAATATAAAAAAAATCTTTTGACCAACTTTTAGATTCGAAAATATTTAATTTTCGTGGAATACATCCAAATGAAAAGGGAAAATAAATATTTGAGTCGAACTTATAAAGGCTCCAGAGCCGTACGTTTGGGTTATCGCGTCGTAATCTCGAGATTATCCCGGAATCTCTAGCAATATCTGTTCGCTTCACGTATTTATCACTTACACATTCCATAAGGTAAAGGTAATAACTAGGCGTCCAGGTATATCCGGACTTCAATAGAATAACATTATTCCATACTCGCTTCCGCCCGCGACTCCGTCCGCGCGGATGTCGGTCTTCGCGTGGATGGTTTATTTCTCCATTAACTCTGACAATGACATCTTATTAATATCTATTGGACCCAAATACGGCTAGGCCTATAATAATACGCAACGTGTGTTCGCGGTTCTACAGAACAACGTCTATGGATAAAACTGAAAAATTAAGATAATTTTTTTTCTACCTTTTTTTCCAGGATGAAAAGTATCCTATTTTACGCCCAGGATAATAAGGTATAATTATACCAAGTTTCATCGAAATCGAACCGCTGTGCCGCGCGGTTTCAACCGCGTGGCTCCGCTCCTGTTGGTCTAATATGCGTGATGATATAATATAGCCTTCCTTGATAAATGGGCTATCTAATACCGAAATAATTTTTCAAATCGGACCAGTAGTTCCCGAAATTAGCGCGTTCAAACAAACAAACAAACTCTTCAGCTTTATGATATAGGTATATAGATATGAATTATTAATACTTAATATTATTATACGTTGTTCTAAGCTGGTAAATATGCAAAATCAAAATGCATCCCTTAAAATAGTCTACAATAAGAAAGTAGGTCATATTTCGATGCAAATTTATAGTTATCGATTATTCATAAACTTCTCATAGACATTAAATATTCATTAAATTCTTTGAGTATAATATGAATAATTATATGTTCTCCGAGTTTGTCACCTGACCTTAACCTTTAACACACGTCGATGTAAACACACATTCTTTAGTCAAATAATAAATGGATATAGGTATTCATTTTAAAATTGAGATCAAGTCGGTTAAAAATACTTTTATTTAGATGCTTGCTGTGCCCCGCGGTTTAACCTGCATTGCTCCGCTCCTATTGATCTTAGCGTGATGATAATATATAGCCTCTTACTCGATAATGGAATATCTAACAATGAAATAATTGACAAAACGGATCCGTGGTTCCTGAGATTAGCGAGTTCAAGCAAACAAACAATCTCTACAGCTTTATAATATTTGTATAGATTTTAGTAATAACTACACATTAGAATTATTTTACACTATAAATTATAATATTTAAATTATAATGCCGTCATTCAAAATCATTTAAAGCAGGAACAAGACACGAAAGCCCCTCGACAGCAAGTGTTAAGGCTTGTTGACGGTAATTGAATGACCAAACCCTCAGAGAATGGTCTTCATTACATCGAGCTGAGCCCCTTCCAATCCTCTTTTAATCGATTAGTTTATACCTATTATTAACTGTGCATATATTATTTTGTACCGTTTATAAATGTAGGTAATCAATAATGTTGTGTACGTGTCAAAATATTTAGGTAATGTACGTGGGGCTTGTTTATCGTAAATAATTAATCGTCGAATAATATGAAACTTTAAATACGTAGCTTGTAAAAGAATGGTAATTTGTTAGAGCCATGATAATATAACAACCTCTAAAATCAACATAAAATAAATCGTAAAGATTTTAAAAGCTTTTTATTATTAACTAGCGGTCCGCCCCGGCTTCGCCCGTGGTACCTACATGTTTAAACTATCCTATCTCTCAAGTTGGATCGAACTGCACATGGTGTGCGAATTTTATTGTGGTTTAGGAGTCGTATTCGTGTCACTAATGTCATATTTGATTATTTATAGTATGAATTTCAGCAAGTTATCATTTTCAATATATTCAATATCAATACAATATCGCAGTATGTAGATTACCTAAATCGCGTAAAATAAATATTTTTTAAGATTCCAACTCTACTATCGCAGGTATTCTAGACATTGCCTAGGCATTCTATAGAATACCTAATTCTTAGTATCATACAGTGTTCTATGACGAGGCAGCAGTATCTGTCTACATTAACATAAGATCAAACATCTCGGCTTGGAACAAAAGGCGTCTCGAGTGGCTGCTCGTTCGTGACGTCACGTAAAATGTTTTATGAGCTTAATGTTCACTTCTCCAATGTTCGTCTTCATTTTCATTTATTTTAATATTATAAATGCGAAAATATAGTTATCTTGAAAAGATATTAAAATGTGATTGACGTAATTTTAAAGTAGATATTGCATATGACTATTTGTATACTCGTATTTGTGCTGGATACATACATAGAAATATAGGTAGAGTAGACCTTACGGCTAGCACCCGTCAGTCTACTTGCAACTAACTGTGAATTCGTGTTATTGTAAAATAAGCCTTGGTTAGAACGTTAGTTCGATTCAATTACATACAGTTATTTCTGTCGAATGTAATATTATAAGTGAATAATTCCACAGTAACATTATCGTACTGCAGAATGCTGCAAAATATCCAAGTATTTGAACTCTAGACTAGACTAGACTATTGTCTCTTCTGGGACAAGAGTACAGGTATATTATAGCTAATAGATTTCAATAACCGCCTCACAATGTGCTGAAAGTTTAAGTCTCTACTGGGAATCGAACCTTTTAATTGTACCAAGACTGCACTAATGTCATAAAAGCTGTGCTGTCTGAGCCAAAGTTATTGATTTAGACTTCTTTATATGTATTTAATTTACTAATATATAACAGGCATAATATAGCCATTGCTTTTATTTGTTTTGTATGAAAATATATAACTGTTTAAAGGATGGAAAACTATCATAATAAAGCTACGTATTAGGTATTGCGAATATCGTTAGAATACTACTGCTTCGTTTATCAGCTTTACAACCGCAATGAAATTTTCATGAAATATTTGAATTTATTTATTTAATTTTTTTGGCACAAACTATTGAAAATAATGCAAATATTCCTAATACTCGTACAGTAATCGGCGCAATTAGCCCAAACACCGCATTGCAGGGGCCGTCACTTGTGCGGGATCACGACGTGTTGATGGCTCTTCAAAGCTTTCAAAAATTCGCCTTATCCATAACAATATGTAATAATATCCTTCCGAGTAGATAATTATTAATTAATTGATTACACTTCAATAGACTGTAATGTGATATTTCTTACACATATAATGTTAATGTAGTTTCTCTGAAGCTTCTGAAGGGATTACGTATACTTTTGAAAAGTTGACGGAATTTTTTCAGCACCTTAAATGTGTAACAATAATTATATTAATATTTCTTGGAAATATAAATACATATTTTAGTAAAGTTGTTTTTTGTCAATTGTGTTGTTTGTACGAATTCAATGATAAAATCGATCAATCGATTAAGATAACATCAGTATATCTCTTATATTACTTTTAAATATTAGCAAACGTGAATAGATTTGGAGACGACACAGCGAGTAATACCTACAGGTTTCGACGATTCGATTTGCATGGACGAATTGATCGATCTCGTACCTATGCTTTGTTCATTTTTTTGTGCTTTGTTTTCAAAGATTATCGAACATAGAACCTTCATGTTTCATAATGCTTTTACCAGTGGGTCAGGAAATGATAATGATCGAAACACGAAAGCAAATTAAGATCCCGTAGTCGCTGATAAAAAAAACTTTCAATCAACAAAAATTATTCAAAGTGAAGTTTGCTTCAAGTTTTCTCTTATCACTTGATATGAACCGACGTTATCTTAATTGGCCGGAATCGAACCCGCTGCCACAAGCTAATCATGATTTATTCGAAAGTGACGTGATCGCGTGTTCGCTATTTTTATTTAATTTGCTTTGTTCACCCGGAAGGACTCGCAATTTTGGTGTTTCAATTTTTATGCTAGTGGTCATTGTGGTTTATATTAACGTGTTAATTATAAATATAATGCAAATAGTGAAGTCATTATTAAATTTTACAACTAAATCAAGATCTTTTAGTAGCTTGTAGAAAACAAGATAACTCTACCGATGTAGATACGTCGAATGGTACAGTTTAGGTTTATAAATTTTGATATTTTATACAACTAAATAAACTTTAAAATAGAATCAAAACTACGAAAAATGATGAACAAACAAAAATGACTATCAGCGGGAATCGAACCTCGCAATAAAGTTGGCAAACGACTGCAGAGGGCAATAAAAAGCACACGGCGGGTTTATGGCCACAGTATATCATAACCTTTATATAGTCACTGCTCACTTCTGACTAGATACATCGTTTCGTCATTATGCGTCATTGAGAGCATTGTCGTGATGAGCCGTAAGTGACGCGAAGTCGCGAAGCATAACTGCGCGAAGTAGCTTACACAGAAGTTAACATGTAATACTGCGCGAAGTAGCCTACACAGAAGTTAACATGTGATAAGGCGGGTCCACACAGAGGGAGCAGCCTCGCGAAGCTATAACTGCGGGAGGATCTTGGTCGCTGTGGACGTGGCTCGACCGAGAAAAATGGCACACGCGATTTCCTCACCCAAACCACGTGCACGCTATGTACAGTGAAGCAATTGCTTCTCGAGGCTGCTCGCTCTGTGTGAACCCGCCTAATGATGAACTTTGATAAGCCACCAAAGTCATTTAACCTATTTATTCCATATTTATTTTTGTGCTATTTCATTATTATAGTATAGTTACGAATAAATGTCGAATAATTGTTTTTGTTTTGTTTCAGGTTTAAGTTATAAGAGCTCCTATGTACGAAATCTGGTCGAGACAAATGTATAACTCTGTGGCCAGATATGATTTATAATAAAGGAACATTAGAATTCTACACACATTTTCATCGATCAAAGAGTGAAAAGCACCTGCCCCATACCCATACCCCGGGGACGCGGGACATTCTGTGGTCCCATTAGATGATATCAGCTGGATTTCTAATTCATTAACACCGTCATTAGAAAGTTTTGTAACTCGTTGTAACAGAGCTGCCCTTTTCTTCACAGAGCGAGAGAAACGTATTTAATTAAAATGATTAATTTGTATTCACAACGGCCACAAATCAGTTGTTTACTTTTTTAGTAATAAGAAACACGCTTTGATACTAATATGGATTTCCTAGACGTTTTTGGATAAATTATTGTCAGGTATAATTTTTTTTTAGTAAGTTATCAAAGTAACGTCTTTTAACTCATGTGTTTGGTCATTAAATTAGGTATCAACATATAAAATTGTTTATTGATATAAAACATTGCAGGAAATAATCTCGAAACAGTCGAATGCAAATGAAAGCGCCTAAAGCTGTTTGCATCAAATTATTTGAAACCGCAAAAAGCAATATATAAATCGAAATTTGTGGATTATCATACTTTCCGGTCAAACCGTTTGTTTATTTCTATAACTTCATTTTAATAAATTGAATTGACTTACAATACATTAAGGTGGTGACTTATAGAACTTAAAAAAGACAAATTAATTGTTATTATGCTATTAACTCCTAACGATCTAATACGATTATTGTGTATTACTTTCAGAATTCAATCATAAAAAATTAGCATCATAAGAAGAAACTAACTCAAATTGTAGTTTTTGTATTTATGTATTTTGTTACTTCCAAATATTATCGGTAAGTAAACCTAATGCAATTCAGAGATAATTAGCTCTTAATTTATGATATCAAATCTTCTTCTTTGAAAACAAATTTAATTAAAATTCTTATCTCTTGTCCATATTAAGTAATCGTGTTATTTGCAGTAAAAATAACTTCATGAAACGCACACAAAGGGTAAAATGATATCAATTTTCTCGAAGTAACGTGAAATACCTCAGTAGCGATATTTTAAAGACACCCCAAGGCCCAGACGCTGCCCATAAATATTCGGATAATAGAAGTCAAGGGGTTCAGTCCCTTCGCCGCCATCTTAAAACACACGCCGTATTCAACTAATAATTACGCTTAAAATGCGGTATTTTGAAATATTTTTACATAATTTAAATAATGGAAATGATTGAATAATAATATGTTCACTTGTATATTATTTTTCTTTCAACATTTATACGGTAATAAACATAACGAATTGTAAAATGAAAGTACGAGAGAGTTCATCGTGGCGTATTTTCCTTAATCTCAGCGTTGCTTTAATTTACATCACACGTTCTGTAACCTTACTCGTTGTAAATTATTCGTTACATCTGCTATTTTAGTATAATGAATAAAATTGGTTTTAATGTACCGTATGCAGATTATACGTATATTATGTTAAAAATATTTAACATTCATTTAGTCAGTGTTATCTCTTACAGCATCAAGTTATGAAGAAAAACACCGTTATTTCTGTACGGCCATAAAAATATTGAATTGTTTTATTATTTGTATAGAGCTTTAATACCATCGCAAAGAAAACATTAAACAACACTGTCGTATCGAGTATTTAAGCGTCAAGTAAAAACAAATACTTTCCAATATTTATTCTCTTTTCCAGTGTAAATTGCGTCACTTCGTCTTCGGAATGTCACAAAAAGCACAGCTGATTGGAGTTCGAGCGCTCTTGTGACAACGATTTAACATTTTATTTTATTTCTATACAAGTTAGAGTGTAAGCTAGTTAAATAAAGAGGGATTTTCCTCCGAGTGGTGAGGGCTCTTGTTATTCTCCTGCAATTTGCGAACGCCGTCCACTCAACCCGTACTCACAATGAATACTCAACTTAATCACCTTTACATTACACGCGAGGATAATATAAGTATTCTTATGGAAATGTATTTAAATTTCGTGTATGTTTACTGTTGGTATTCGGTACATTTTAACATAATTTCATTTCCTAGTACGCTATTTATATCTGGTTGAAACATGCAAAAATTACCGCCATATTGGAGCAAATAAAATTAAAGCAAGTATGTATGCCTTACTATTATTCAAATCCGTCTACTGACACCATGTTTAAATACTACTAAATTTTTATGTTCCATTTTCATCAAACTTCTAGCAATTTTAGCGTCCTAATAGTTTTGAACTAGGAGAGCGTCATACGATACTTTTTGTGTAACGAATGTAGAATATCCAACATAAAGTGTACGCAAACTAAACCCTAATCTCTAGACTACATAAAAAATATATGAAAACAAAAGGGTTATATCTAATTAAGTCCAAAGCGTATTGTCAGTCAGGACACACGCCAACTTCCACACAACAAACAGCTCGCTCCAACTTGAAGTAAACTGTAGCTGTAGTTCTGTAGCTGGATCGAGTGAAAGTTTTGGACTTTTTCTCCGGATAAGGTGATGACGTCATCCAAAATAACGACGAACTTTACGACGGTGTAAAAGTCAGTGTGTTTAACCGCCTTCAAGATTATGAATTCAACATGTATGTAGCATGTAGAGACATCTTGGAATTTCAATACATTAATATATCAATTTTAAATTGTATAAATATGAATATTGCTCTATGTATTTTTGTTGACGATTTTATAGGCAAAGTAGTATTTTGAATTTTTTTAAGGAAATACTTTCGCTTATATGTCATTAAAGCATAAATAACATAATCATCGACTTGTTGAATAACTTTTTTACATAATATCTCCTATTCGCTCTACAATCTCTACTTTTTCTTTTTTATTCATCATTTGCCTGTTATTGAAGATAAACTTTTTACATTCAATTACATATTTCTTAGTAATTAGTAACTTACTTAAAACTTTCTTACGATTAAGAAAAGGAGTGCTCTACATATGTTAAAGAAGTAATGAAGAATTAATAAATAAAAACTCGAATGTCATTCTAAGCGTTGCTTTAATTCTCTAGGCACGAAGAATTTGTACAATGTGATGAATGTCAGCGTCGCTTAGGTATGCAGACTTGTGTCGTAAAACGAATCCAATTTAGTATACAGGGCAAATATAAATTAGTTAGGAACGACAGCAGCATTTAAAGATTTAATAATAATCATATTTATATTATTTCGTCTCTATCAAACTCAGTCTCTACTTTATTAAATATATTCACTACATAAAAATTACGTACACGCGTTTAAAACACGCTCACAATATATTTTGGCAGAATTTCAGGCCATTCCGCATAAAACAAAGTTATTCGCCGCCACATAGCGTGCAGTGATACCGACATAAATCACAACAACAAAGAAATTCCTGTCAAACGCACACAATACGATAATAGACGCAATACCTTAACAACTCTTTCTCAAATTCACCCTGAAACTCACAAAC
>CAJQZN010026802.1:0-22475 GCA_907164685.1 Colias eurytheme
ATTATTATTCGCTAGTATCTGCTCAAGTTTTGTCAATCTTAAAAGTGATCTACTCAGTTTTTTGAGTTTATTATGTGCTAAATTTAAGTACACAAGATTTGGTGTTCCTACAAAGGTCAATTCATCTAATTTTGATATGTCATTATAAGACAAATCTATATATTGTAAATTATTGAATTGATTAAAAGTAGCAGGATCCAATTCAACAAAATTATTATGTGAAATATTTAACTTTACTAGATTTGTAAATGAATATTCATAATAATTAATTGTAAGCTCATGGAGTAAATTATGTGATAGATCAAGCTCTTGTAAATTCGGAAAACTGTATTGAGAACTGAGTTCTGCGCTTTTTATCAAATTGAATGATAAATTAAGCATTTCCATATTTTGCATATCTTGCAATAAAGGAAAAATAGTGTAATTATTATGACTTAAGTCTAGTATTATAATTGTATGATAATAATAATTTTGTATAAGAGGCTTTCTCTCTGAATCTTCATTAGAAGTGTCTTCATAAGCAATCTTCATTGGAAAAAGATTCCAGTGTCTATAACGATAAGAATCGGAACAGTTCCCAATTAACCAGTCGTTCACAGACGCCAAAGTAACAACATAGCGACATTTAGCTTCAATCATGCACAAATCTGTATTAAAATCTTGAATGCATTCCTCTGACGAAGACTCTAATTTTGCAATTAGACAAAAAAGAAGTGTCTCTGAAAAAAATATTGATCTCTATGTAAGTAGCGCTTTGGTTCATTGTTGTATCTGGCAACACTATAATATTATATTTTTTTGTTTATGAGATTTTTTCTTAGGTAATGTAGCAATATCTATTTACGGATCAATTACGCTCTGTTAAATCTATGCTAATATTATAAAGCTGAAGAGTTTGTTTGTTTGAACGCGCTAATCTCAAGAACTACTGGTCCGATTTGAAAAATTCTTTCGATGTTAGATAGCCCATTTATCGAGGAAGGCTATAGGCTATCATCACGTTAAGACCAACGGGAGCGGATCTACTCGGGTGAAACCACGGGGCGCAGCTAGTGATGTTATATTACAAGTATTTCAATGTAACGAACAGAGCCAGTTTCATAAAAATCTGGCCAATAATATTCAACAATTAGAAATAATTAACCTATACAAAGTGATACATTTAAAGGGGTGAAAGTATAGATCATTTGGAGTAAAAAAAAAGTCCTATGCAAATTAAAAAAAAAAATTAAAATGTCAAATATTTGTGAATTACACCTATAACACTGTATTAACTATTAGTTCTAAAAATTATACATTTTGGGCATAAGTATTCAAGTTTTTTTAGACTATTCAAGTGTGTGCCTTGCCGACTCTTCTCTGCAGAATAAGGTAACAAACAGATAAAGGCTGCTAACAAAGGAAGAACCTTTTAAGAACGTAAATGTGTAAAATTTATTAGAAATTATAAATTTTAATTACTTGTCCCATACTTACTTGAAATTAGAAGATTTATTATTTTCCTGAAACAAATAATAAATTAAGTTCCTACAAAAAAATGTCTGGTTTCTGAGTTTATAAATCAACTATTTTGACAAAATAAAAAGAGTATGGACGTTTTTACAAAGATTTACAGTTATTAATTTTTTGACGGTCCTAAATTAATAATTTAAAGAGAATTAAAAGTAATTTCATATTTTTAAAATATCCTTTTTAAAAGGATGTAGTATAAAAAAGTGCATTGTTTATTGCATGTAGCACATTTCTTCAGTGTGACCACAGAATAATAACTAGCAGCTAGGTGTGACTGCACTTTTATTTATTTTAGTAAATTAAAAAAATAGGCTTTGGAACACTGAAAAATTGAAAACAAGTTTGGTGACATAGCATGTAGGTATATGTC
This sequence comes from Colias eurytheme, assembly GCA_907164685.1. NCBI lineage: Eukaryota > Metazoa > Arthropoda > Insecta > Lepidoptera > Pieridae > Colias > Colias eurytheme. The sequence goes on from CAJQZN010026802.1 coordinate 1,883, forward strand.
GCAGGCAAATTGTATTATTTCGCCGTTTACAAACCCTCGGCATTTTGTAAACTGTAGATAATTTGTAATCATAAATTTTTTGTCTGGATAAGGGGGTGGGTTAGGTAAGGTTCGTTTTTTTTTTAACAAGTCTAATTTATTTTATTCTTTCTATCTGTAACTCGACATTAATCCATACACATAAAGAAAAAGTTAGGTGTGTCAGTTTGTACACTCGTTTGTTTTAATCTCGATAATTACTGAAACAATTTCCAAAATTGTAATTAATTTTAAACATTTTTCCATAAGTTGTTCCTTCTAATATACGGTACAGTTGCTAATCAAATTATGAAATTAATAATTATTACCCAACACTATATTATATACTTAAAAACTCACCTTCGCGACATTTTTGAAGAAACTCCTACAGGTTTGTACAATTTTACATTTAATATATAACAAGAATATTATTACATATAATATTTTAATTACAATTTGCATGTATGCTATAGTATTGAAGTGCTTATACGAACTAAAGTCAGCAAATACGAGTCTAATGGGTTCGTTGTGTTATCATGGTACATTACAATAATTTATATCTGTACTAATATTATAAAGAGTTTGTTTGTTTGTTTGAACGCGCTAATCTCAGAAACTACAGATCCTGTTATTTTAAACCAATTATATTCCTGTTAAGGTTAAGCCTAAGGGTCTTCTGGGTTTGATCTTTTTATATTATTTGTCAGTTAAAATGACTAACAATGTATATAAATACAAATCGAAGCGTTAAATTGGCAATCAGTATCTTTACCATATTGAATACTGCCTTTTGACTTATATACAGTCGTGTGTAGCTAAAACTCTCACAAGCGTGGTACCAGGGTAAATAACCTATGTGCTAATACAGAATATATTCTATTTCTGTACGCAATTTTTTAAAGATTCGATCACCTGCACACCTACATACATAAATCTTAAACGTATCCATACATTCATACAAATTTTTGTGTTAACAAATTGAGCCCCAAGCGGCCCGATCGGTCCACGACACAATAGATTTTCTATTGTGTCTGTGATTCCGGGGCCTGAGTTAAAATAAGTAGGATGTAATACTTGTACCTAATCAAAAGTAAAAGCGAAAGACGCAGGTTAAAAGCTCATGCTTTTTTAGCAATACCTACATCCTATCCAATCCTACTACATAATATTATAAATGCGAAAGTTTGTGAAGATGTGTGTGTGTGTGTGTTTGTTACTCTTTAACGCAAATACTACTGAACCGATTACAATGAAATTTAGCACACATATAGAGGGTAACTTGGATTAACACATAGGATAGGTTTTATCCCGGAAATCCCACGGGTTTTCCTTTGAAAACGCGGGCGAAGCCGCGGGCGGAAACCTAGTTATATAATATATAAATAAAGTTGAATAATGATGAATGACATTGCTTATCATTTATTTACTTCCTTTAAGCAACAAAGCTGATTGACCACTGCATGGTATAAAAAAGATTTATTTGCCAAACTAGCCTTGTCAGGTATAAGTTTGTCAGTACGTATATCTTATATAGAATGGCAGCAAATATTTTCAATTCATTGGAAGTCCAATGAGCAGACACGTCACATTAAAAATCACAAGCTGCTCGACCCGGTTCCGCCTGGACATATTTAAAATTAAGGGATTTTTAAATTATCTTGTAGGCAACTGTAATGGTAATCAAAGGGTTTGACCGATTCTTGTGAACATTTTTGTGTAAACTTATATTCGGTAGGTCTTACAATAGATGAAATAGGTAGGTAGTTAAAATTATTAATGCGAAAGTTTGTAAGTATGGATGTATAAATCGACGCCCCCCGCGAATAATCCGGTAATGACCTATTACGGGGTTTTTCATGTTATGCGTTTTTCGGCATCTAGAAGTTAAAATACACCATGTAAATTTTTTTCAGAATTTTTCTATCTTTATTTACGAAGATATGAAAAATTACGCGTATATTCCATAAAATAACATTAAAATGTATTTTAAACGAATAATATGGTTTTAGATCTTTACGAAAAATAATATCAATATGCTTCGACAGTAAACATTGTTACGATATTATTCAGGTAAATAGTTTTCTACATTATTTAAGTAAGTGCTAGTACAGGCTTATTCGGGGTTTTATTAAGAAATCGATTTCTAGATACATTCATTATGGAGTGCAAGTATGCAAGGTATTTTTTTAAACACTTTCTATTACTGAGCAAATGATTTTTACACGGCCTTGGAAAAATTAAAAGAGATGAAAGTTTGATAGATAAACGAGGCAGGCATCAGAATAGACCACATCGAAACCTTCATCTTCATCTTCATTAGATGCTGGTCGTCCGACTCAGGTTCTACGTGCTGCCCACAATTATAAGCCCCCATCAGTATGGCTTCATGCCACAGAGGAGCACCGAGGACGCCCTCTATAGAGTGGTGGGCCACATCAGAAATAAGAGGGAGGAGAAGAAGATTTCTGTTGTGGTATTTCTGGACATAAAGGGAGCCTTCGACAGCGCCTGGTGGCCAGTCATAAAGGTGCGGTTGGCCGAAGTTGGGTGTCCGGGGAACGTAAGGCGGGTGATCAGCAGATACCTGAGTGGAAGAGGTGTGAAAGTTACCTAACTTTCACACCTCTTGTCCCCCGCATACCTGCGGGTGTGAAGTGAGTAGAGATACCAACAAGGGGTGCGTGCAGGGTGGGCCGCTCCTGTGGGACCTCTTGCTGGATCCTCTGCTGTGGATGTTAGAGGAGATGGATGTGTTTTGTCAGGCTTTTGCCGACGACATTGTGCTAGTGTTTGATGGAGATACTGCTTTAGAAGTAGAGACGAAGACAAACTGCACATTGAGGAAAATTGACGAATGGGGTGTCAGAAATAAACAAAAATTCGCACCATACTTACAAGACATGTGCCCTGCTCTCGACACGAAAATTAAAATTTGACATGCCACGACTTGTAATGGGGAGTGTGGACATCCAATATTTCGAAAGTATTAAGATACTGGGCCTTACTATTGATGGCGGCCTGACATTGACCGAAACGTTGGGAGCGTTTGCAAAAAGGCAATCGCCCGTTATAAGCTATTAGCAAGAGCAGCTAGAGTAAATTGGGGGCTTAACCCCCAAGTAGTTAAGACTATATATCGCAGTTATAGAACCGACTATCTTGTATGCATCAGCAGCGTGGGCACCCACTACGGAAAAGATGGAGGTCCAAAAGAGGCTTAACACCGTTCAACGGGGTTTTGCCCAGAAGATCTGCAGAGTATATCGGACTGTCTCCCTGAACTCTGCGATGCTGTTGGCTGGGATTCTCCCTCTTGACCTCAGGATACTCGAAGCTTCGAGGCTTTATGAGATCAAGAGGGGTGTGTCGCACCCGGCGGTGTTGAGGGACAGGGAGGTGGAACGAATGGCTCTTGCGATTGAGGACCCACATTCGGCAGAGCAGGTAGAGCTGGGGTTCGGCTTGATAAATGAGGACAACTATGCTGACGTGGTTAACAGCCACGTCCACAGGGTCTATACGGACGGCAGCAAGATTGAGGGTCGAGTCGGAGCCGCCTTTTCCGTATGGAAAGGTGATGCCGAGACAAAGGCCATTAAGCTTGCGTTGCCACCGTATTGTACCGTCTATCAGGCTGAGCTCCTAGCGCTCAAAAGAGCAGTAGACATAGCCTGCAAGAGTGGAGCGGCAAAGGTCGGTGTCCTTATTGACTCCAGATCGGCGCTCCAGGCGGTTACCCTGAGTTCCCCTCATCCCCTGGCTGTGCAAACACGGGCGGCCCTCCGAAAAGCTGCATTGCAGAGGCGGGAGGTCTCCCTGTTTTGGATTAAGGCGCACGCAGGGCGGGGAACGAACGGGCAGACGAGTTAGCCAAGGAGGCCGCTCTGGGGTTGAGGAGGAAACCGGATTACGATCTGTGTCCTGTTTCATTCGTCAAGCGTATTTTGAGACAGGCTACGATCAGCGAATGGGATAGGAGATACGATGTAGGAGGAACGGCCGGAGTCACGAAGCTCTTTTTCCCAAGCGCTGCTGCTGCATAGAAGGTAGTCGGGAAAAAGACATCACACACTACACCATACAAGTACTGACTGGTCACGATGGATTCGCATTCTGTGAGGTTCTGATGAGGATTCTGATTAAATTTTTAACTGTAATAGGACCATAGTATAATTTTCATGATTATGTAATCATGTGTAATAGTCGTGTCTTCAGTGCAGTGTCTATTTTTTATAATAATAATAACTATCGTGTTTTGTGAAACAATCCAAAGTTGTTTCATTTACTAAAATGTCCTGTATTTCATAAAATATACTATAATAATCATCAAATAATACTTAAGTAAACTATTCGAATAAACAGTAATAGTTATAACAATAAAATGTACGTTACTGTTAAACAATCGAATAACCAAATAATAGATTTTTACAAATGTTCAGTATACAAAACAAATAACACGAATATTAGCGCAACAAGATATTACTGTTGCCGTCGAAAATATAAATTTACACGAACAATATCGTAAGTGACATTACTGACCAGAGCTTGACCTACACTAGTATAGTAAAATGCATCCAGCTAAATTATAACGAAGCCCTTGGGACTACTTAAATTTTGTTGAAATAACCAGATAGCTGAAAAAATTAGCTTCCATATGCGATATTAATCCATCAGTCCTCGGAATCACAGACACAATAGAAAATCTATTGTGTCGCGCCCCGATCGGGCCTTACGGTGGTCAATGGGTTAAAAGTCTCTGATACTTGTTGTTTAATGGAGTTATTAAGGCAAAATGGTTTTTTATTTTTCCTGAACATTTTCACTTTTACGATTACCGGATTATTCGCGGGGGGCGTCGAAATGTTTGTTACTCTTTTACGAGAAAATTACTCTACGGATTTGGATAAAAGTTTAGAATAATATAGATTATGTACATCAGAATAACACATGAGTTATATAAGTTGAAATACTCGATTTTGTCGTTCGTCGATGATTCGATCGTTTTTTCGCTGGTAAAAACACGCGCATAACAAAAGTATTTTGCTTACAACATTACATTTATATCATAATAATGCTAAGGGAAAAAATGGGAAATGGACAAAAACGATAACAGAGTGGTATCCCAGGAATGGGAAAAGAAGTAAAGAACGTCAAATGAAACGTTGGGAAGACGATCTGAAAAAAGAGGCCGGCTCAGAGTGGATGCGAACTGCGAGAGATAGAGAGAGATGGAAGTCTTTAGAGGAGGCCTTTGTCGAAAGACAAACTGTTAATAATTGAAACCCATTGATAGAAAAAAAGTAAGACTAAAGTTGTAACTATTTTAAAATTTAACAGTAATAAAGGCTTATTTTATTTTATTTATTTTATTTATATAGATACCAAAATAAACGGGCATTCAATCGAAGTTTTATGAAGTTTTAACAATTGGTAATACCTGTATATTAATAATATTTTTGTTTTTCGTTAATTATTTTAATGTGCGCATCTATAACTTATTCTTTGGCCACATAGCAGTAGTCTCATTTCGTCCAGTCAGCACATGAGCATCAAGTTCTTTCAAAGTGGACTTTAAACAGTTATATTCTTTGCTAGTAACAAGCGGTGTGGATATCATAAGGTGAGTTTTTAATGAGAATTAATTGCCAGTTTCACGATTTCTGAATATGTTCTGTTTAGCTTTATATGTGTCCGTTAAAATAACAAATATATATAATATAAATGTATATAATATAATATGTATAATATTGCAAAAAAAATACGGCAAAAAGTGTTACCTACTAAGGCTAACAGTTTCTTGCTTGCAAAAGGTGATATCGGTTGTTAATGTATCCTTAGTGATGCGAAAGTAACTATATCTTTACGAAAATAGTTTTATCCCGGAACGGTTTTCCTTTGACTAAAAATTTGATTAACTAATGTACCTACTGGATTTTTATCATTTTACGGCCTTACTTATAAAAAGTTAAACAATGGATAAATTTCTACCATTTTCTACTATAGCTTTGTCCTGCTCTTGCTCACATGAAACGTCAATCATAAAAACAAGACAGGTGATTGCAATAACTAATCCATTGCTTAGCGAATGGGTAACATTTTATAAGTAAGACCGTTAGTGTTTAAAACATAGCAATGCAATGATGCATCAAGATAATATTATAAACATATTTATTTCAAATTTAAATTTCATCGTGATATAGAAGAATATAATATGCATCTCAAACTAGAACCTACTTTATTTTTGCATTTTTAAAACAAGTTTTATTGGACATAGGGTGAAACCTCCGTAATAGTAGTTTCAATCTTAATCTTAATCTTAATACTATTATAAAGGCGAAAGTTTGTATGGATGTATGGATGTATGGATGTTTGTTACTCTTTCACGTAAAAACTACTGAACCGATTACAATGAAATTTAGCACACATATAGAGGGTAGCTTGGATTAACACATAGGATAGGTTTTTTCCCGGAAATCCCACGGGAACGGGAACTATGCGGGTTTTCCTTTGAAAACGCGGGTGAAGCCGCGGGCGGAAATCTAGTACAAAATAAATTTATAGTTACCACTTTACTATATTTGTAGTACTAGAAGGTATGACGATAGGTACTTGTCCTTAAAGCATAATTAATATAATATTTCAAATAATTTTTTTCAGAATTCGTTCCTGAACCGATGTCATAAAAATCTCAAAAATGGAAACAGGTAATTTTGTTTATATTTAATTCGTATAATATATATTTAAAATGTAGTCTAGTCGCAATGCCCAATTGAAAATCTTTTTATCTGTGTGGAAACTAACACAAGGCGGAATTTTGAATTTGAGATATGAAAAACTTGCATAAGATTAAAATATGTTCTCGGTAGGAAAGCAACATTTGGGTACACTTTCTATGGCTTCCATACCTTTCGAGTTAACAACCTCAGACTCAGCATATACGTTAATTTTAAATAGTTACTAAGGCACAAGAAAATTAATGTCGTTTTAAAGAAACGAGCTAATTAAGAGGAAGATAATTATACCTATATTTTATTCAATGCTAATTGTATTTATTTCCAGAAGAACGTGTCATTATTATAATATCATACTCTTAATGCTCCTTTTCCCTTCTTTATTCACGGAAATAACCTATTATACCACATATTAAACTATTATTATTTACAAATTTCAGCAACGCTCGTGTTCATCCTGATAATGGTGCCAATGATTTTCGGCGATTGCCCGTACGAAAAAATACGTAACATGGGCCACTGCCACTACAACATACACTGCTCTCATGACATCAAGGGAATCAAGATCCAACGGGAATGTCAAGGCTCCACAAACTATGACGTCATATTGGATGTAACCCTCGTCGATGCAACCGACCGATTCGACACTACCTCTGAACTAGATTTCCTCTCTATGATCACATCTCTGAAGATATCAGGTAACTGGCCCGAAACAAACCTCACGTTCCTCGAAAACATGTACAGAATCAAAACGTTGCATTTAATCGATAATCAAATCAAGCGTATTTACGATAGCCCCTTCCGTCATCTCAATAGGTTAGAAAATCTCAACTTGTCCCGAAACCATTTGACAGACATCGAAGAATTGTTCCAATTTGACTCGTATCCGAATAAAGTCAAGAAACTATCACTCTCTCATAACGACATACAAGAAATACCCGGCGATACATTTTCAGAACTTACCAATCTTATTGAGCTTGACCTTTCCTTCAATCATATTTCGGAATTGTATGAAGAACCATTCTATAATTTAACCAACCTTGAAACATTGAGACTCAACAATAACCTTATCAAAAATCTCAATGGAGCTATGAATAATTTGCTAAACCTTAAACACTTATATCTAAGAGTAAATCAAATACAAAACATTGATATCGAATCAATAAAAGTCATATATCATCTTGAAACTTTCGACATATCCCAAAACCAACTTGAAAATTTGAAACCGATTATGTTTTCCAGGCATTGGTATCATTTTGGAGATCATTCTGTATGCAAAATTATTCTATCTGAAAACCACATTACTTATGTACCTAATGCAACAGTTTCAAATGAAATAGGTTATCGCACAACAAGAAATTTATTTAAGCAGAGAATGGATGTCTTTACTGAACTCGATTTGTCCCAAAATTCTATATCACACATTGAATACAATGCTTTCCAATCGATCGTGCAATTGACATCTTTGGATATATCATGTAATAGACTAATTACTTTTGATATAAACGCAAAAGATTTAAGGTTTGTGAAATATCTGAATTTGAGTCAAAACTACTTACAGACGTTACATTATAAGAGTTTTGCTGCCATGATCAATTTACAAAACCTTGATTTATCCCACAATAATATGGACTACTTCCCAGATCAACCATTGAGCAATAATTATAGGCTGAAGCTACTTAACTTTACCTTTAACGACATCGTACAAATAAATAGCCTACGCATATCATTTAATCGCGAAGGAGGCGTATTAGATCTATCTAATAATGGACTGTCTTATCTCAACCTACCCACGGGAGATGCTATTGGCCTAACGATTTTAATACTGAGTTCAAATAATATCACAGAACCATCGCTCATTAAACTTAATCATCAACCAGATTTAGTACAGCTTGACATGAGTAAAAATTTAATTCAAGAATTAGATAAATCATCACTGCAATTACCGGTTACATTGGGATTGTTAGATTTGAGCTCTAATTATATACAGAGAATTGGCCCTTCGTCTTTCCATCGTGTTCCTCACCTAAAAACGTTACGTCTCTCTTATAATTTCCTAACAGGTATAGATTATGGGACATTTGAGGGACTAACGTCGTTATTAAACCTTGACCTAGCTCATAACAAAATCACGCATCTAGATTCAAAAGTACTCATGGATCTGAAAATGTTAAGCGTTCTCTCCTTGAGAGATAATGGTCTGACTTATTTAGATCATAGCAACTGGCTTTCCCATAAACAAGATTTAAGAGTTTACTTAGACGACAACGAGTTTTCCTGCGATTGGCTCGCTACGGCGCTAAACGATTTTAATAATGGCTATTCAAAAATGCGTCCTACTGTATTGAATACTAATATTAGCGGGAATTCAATAGAAGGAATACCTTGTAAGCAAGAAGTTGGTAACCTAATTCAGCAAAGCCCCAATTTCGTCGAGACAGATGAGAGGCTTTTGGTGATTAATCAAAAAATCTTAGAAGCTGTACAAGAACAAACTTCATTTTTAAGAAAAAATATTTGGCGCTTCGTGCTACAAGATGCGGAGAGGAACTCACTAAAAAATAATAATTAATCTACGAACATTGCCCTTTCTGATTATTATTTTTTCAGTGATTTATGTTAAGAATTTTATTTGTACGTAGAATAAGTGTTCAAAAATTAGCCCGTAATGATTGTTTTAGCCCAGAATTTTTATGTGCTTACTGAGTTAAAATAAAGATATATAAACATTAAAACTAGTTTTATTGTTCCAAACATTTGTTTATATACTGTATGTATACATGTTATAATCTCGTATCAAAATCTTCAAACTCTGGATAATGATCACCATAATCAACACTAAAGAGAGCAGCACATTCATCTTCACCAACCATAGCATCTCTGCTGACGTGTGAAGGACATAAGTCCATTAACTCCAGAAGTGCAAAATCGTTCACCGTTGATACCATGAAAGCTATTTTTATATCAGATCTGGGGAAATACTGCTATTTAATATGGAATATCAACTGTTTGTTTAATTCACAGTGAAAAGTCAATGATGTAGTTCATATTCTTTAAATACGATTAATTGTTTACCAGTAATAGCTCAAAAACGCTGGACGGATTTAAATGGATACAACTTATTTAGGATAACAAAATATGAATTGTTGACTATCAACCTAGGTAGTTCATAATTCTATTATTAACTATCTAGACAGGTAACAATAGATCTTTCACGAACAGACATACAAACTATTCATTACAATTATTTGCATAAATACCAAAGTGAAAATGATGATTCTACTAGCCACTATTTACTTACAGATCATACGAGGAATTTAAAGAATCAAATTGCCTTACACTGTAAGCCAAGTGTTTTGCATCGTATGGCGTTTTCAATTTAAATATACCCAACTGTAAACAATAGTGATGTTGTTATTTGACACTAGTTGTGACTCCTGACGTTGTTTATAGTTTTGCCTATGCCACAGAAAACTTAATAGTAGGTAACTAACGCCCTATGCTTAGACCGATAATATTATTTATTGACTAGGATTCACTAGGATTAATTTTTGATTTAGTTAGGGAAAAATTAGATACATCAACATCCATTATTTTATATTATTCGATAGAAATTAGAATATTATCTAGCTATTTACGTAGGATTGTGTACCTAATACTTATATAGACAACTAGAATAATTTATCGTTATAAATAAAATAAGTAATAATTTTACGTCTCGAAAACCCGAAATTTTAACTCGTCTATCTGGACTTTAGCCTTTAAGATTCATACTTTCAGGTAGAGAGATTCATATAGCTTTTTAGCTGATTATTTCACAATTGTAATCCTTCCTACAAATTGTTACCTTTTATCCCCTGAGTTCTTATTGTTAACACATCCTGCCCCCACACCATGATGTCCTAAAGCAATATTATTTCCAGCAAATAAAATAAAGTCTGTGGACAAGTCTGTGTGTGTGTTTCAGAGGATACTATTAAAAAAGAAAAAGAAAACATATATTATTTCCTGCATGGAAAAATGACAGCGCCATAGGTCGTCTAGCGCCATCACTTTCCCACACTGGAAATATTACTGCTATAAGACATCATGGTAACCACCCTGGTATACCTACAATTATCTAAATCATCATGATTCACACACACACACACACACACACACACATTCACACGCACACACATACATCTGCACACGTATTATTTTTGTAAACTTAGGAGGACCTATCAATTTTATGTCATCGAAAAATTGTGTGTATGAAATTAATATTATATTTTTCACTTTCATTTTCATTCTGACTTAACAATGAAGATTTGATCAAACCCCCACTTACATGAATTACAGCTGATTTGTATTTAACCAACGAATCAATTGCTTTGTACCGCTTGTTAACATCAAGTAAGACCAACACATGAGGAGGTAAATATTCTGGCTCTGGTTTAATATATTCTGCAACTAACTGCAATATAGAGATAAATTTTTATGAACAATTCATTTTTAACCAAATGAATCCGCCATAATCATCTGATCTGGTCAAAATGGGCCCTAAATTTCAAATAAAAGAAAAATCATCAAAACCGCGGGACACAACTTGCTCAATTTGAAGTGACTTCTAGCGTGATTTTAACCATTTTTATAAGAAAAAAGTGACTTTAAATGAGTGAGTTAGTTATAGGGCAAATAAATCACAAAATCCATACTATCCATACTTAGTAATTATTGTATTAATAATTATTTTAGACTATAAATGCGAAAGTAACTCTGTCTGTCTGTCTGTTACTCAATCACGCCTTAACTACTGAACAAAATTGAATGAAATTTGGTATAGAGATATTTTGATACCCGAGAATGGACATAGGCTACTTCTTACCCCGGGACATAGGATAGGTTTTATCCCGGAAATCCTACGGGAACGGGAACTAAGCGGGATTTTCTTTGACTGCGCGGGCGAAGCCACGAGCGGAAAGCTAGTTATCTATATATTTACATATAATTATAATAAATGACTATGATTAAAAACAAAAGGATAATAAGCGTTAAAAAACAAGATGCATTAACTCATTAGCATTTGAGTTCCACGTTTCTCTCAATCTCACGTTTTATCTCTTAAACAAAGTTCATTTGTGTGTTTGTTTTAATCACAATAAGTACATTATTGTGATTAAAACAAACACTTTTGTTCTAAGAGTATCAATTATTTCTATAAAAGTGGTATTCATATCGTATAGAGACTACTCTTAAGACATCTTATTTTCTATACTAATAATATAAAGCTGAAGAGTTTGTTTGTTTGAATGCGCTAATCTCAAGAACTACTGGTCCGGTTTGAAAAATTCTTTCGGTTTTAGATAGCCCATTTATGGAGGAAAGCTATAGATTTTATATCATCACGCTAAGACCAACAGGAGCGAAGCAATGCGGGTATAACCGCGGGCACAGCCAGTAAGAAATAATGTTATTTCTAATTTAAAACTCGATCTCTAACTCAAATATGGTTCATCAAATCAAATCATTTTAAATCATTTCCATAATTGATATTAAAAACGTAAATACTTCAAAATGTTTGATCGTAATATTATAAAATTACTTTTTAATTACTTATGTTACCTTTGGAAATAAAACGGCTAGACCATTTGCTTTAGCTATGTCGTTGGGAGGAGCGTAAAAACCAGGTACTATCAAGCCGGGTGGTGGAAAATATTCATTTTCGTCCTCTTCAAAACTACTTTCTTCCTCTTCAGACAATTCCTGATTTATTAATATTTATTTATTATTTATTCATGCGTTATTTTTCTAGCGATGATATGGCATAATAATACGACAAAATAGCAAAAAAAGAGCGTGTGTGCCGTGTCAGAAGTGAAACTTCTTTGGCAAGATTCAAAGATACCAAAATCGTCGCCTTACTTCATGACGTGACGGTATTGCCATGACGCGACCTTGAAATTTTACTCTCAACTCGCCTAAAGAAAAATCCTGCTATAAGTAATTTTGTTATGCTGAAAAAATTATAAATGCGAAAGTTTGTGACGATGAATGGATATATTATGTATGTTTGTTTATCTTTTTCGAAAAAAGGACTTTTCGGATTTGGTTGAAACTTGTGTACGTCAGTTTTGAACACCAACTTTAACACCAAACTATTTATTTAAAATTACATATTATAGTATACTAGGTTTCCGCCAGCGGCTTCGCCCGCGCAGTCAAAGAAAAACCCGCATAGTTCCCATTCCCGTGGGATTTCCGGGATAGTGTGATTTTCCCGGAATAAAAAGTAGCCTATGTCCTTTCTCGGGTATCAAAATATCTCTATACCAAATTTCATGAAAATTGGTTCAGTAGTTTAGGCGTGATTGAGTAATAGACAGACAGACAGAGTTACTTTCGCATTTATAATATTAGTATAGATTTATCAGCCATCCGGTTTCCATAACACAAGCGAAAGCTTAGATCAGATCGTGCCGTGTGTGAAAGTCCTGAAATATTTATTTATTTAAACTTACATCAGGTACTACAATATTAACTTCTTCATCATCAGGCTCTTGTTTTAATTCTTCTAGGGCAGTTAAATTCTGGAATTATTATAAAAAAACAGTATACAGGGTGGAAAGTTTGGGCCCTGGAGGAAAAGTACTTATAATTCTGGAGATTTTATTTTAGTTCGATTCCCGGTCTATTCAAGTGAATTTATGAAGATTATTAAATGCAGTTCTATTTCTTTTTAAAAATAAAAGAATGTTTCAGCAAAATTTTCTATCTCCAGTATTTAAAGTACTTTCCCTCCTGGGCCTATAGAAAATTATCCCAATATCCAATTATTATGATTATAATGAATAATATATCAAAAAACTTACTCCTGCTTTAAGAAGTGCTAACTTCCGATGTTCCTTTTCAAGCCGTCTGGCTTCAAGCGCCTCTGCAATCGCCTGTCGAGCCAAACGTTGCATTTCTGATAGACGCCTAGCACGCTTCTCTATGGCCTCTTCCTGTTAATATATGTATCATTTGAAATCTTTCTGCATTTTCTTTTTAAAATTTAATTTCCAATAATTGTTATGTCTATCAAAGATCGTTTGATTAAAAGAATTTGTAATTAAATTATATCGACTTGTTTATAGTAGCATTGATGGTCATTATTGTACATTCACAATTACCCTAAACCACCGCTTTATCGAGGAAATTACAGAAAAAGAAACTTTTAAAACCAAAATGATAAAACGCGAAATGTAATGGAAAAATTAAGTTTACCAGAATATTTGCTACCATATTTTACTAGCCAATTTCAACTTAGCCTTACGATCACGTCTCGTTACCTTTTTCCTAAGTCTTTCTTCTCGTCTCTTCTGCCATACTTCTTCTTTAGTGGGACTGTATGTCTTATAAATATCAAAAGCAGATCTCTGTGGTATTTGTCCGTCTATTTTTTTAGAATCGTCCAAGGCTATTACATCGTCATACAGAATTTTTCTTACCACGGCTAAAAACCAGGTTAAAGATAATTATTGGTTATGATTATCTATTCTGTAAGCTGTACAGTGTAACATTAAAAAATGTCAATTGTACGGAGTAATACATGATGAAGAACCACCACACCAACCATAGAAGAAACCCATTGAAGAAACCCCATTAAAACCTATAATATTAAAACAGAAAACATAGATGTACGTAAAAGTTTTAGCAGGTAATATAAAGAAGGCAATAGAAACAATTGCCATACTTTTACCTCGCCTTATTTTCATAAGGAAAAAGACAAGTACCCTAAATTTTGCAAGTTTACCAATTTCATTGATTACATACAAACGAAATGTTTATCAAGGTCCAAAATTCGGAAACATATTGCCAAAGCTGGAGCAGTGGTCAGCATATACATCGACGCTTCGTTTATAGGCGCATCACCTGCGTATAGGACATCTAACGCAGTATCATAATCCAGGACAATTTCTTCACGACCAACCATTATTATATCTGTATTAAGAGGTAGTAGTATAGAACTTTTTTCTTTATCTTTAAGTTTACTTCTTGCAGATAGCTTTCATTGGAGATTCAATAATAAGTAATGAATTATTAGTAATAGCAGTGTAAGATCGTTATTAACATCTCAAAATCTACTCGTTATTTAAATGATCTTAAAAATCATATCAATAAAATATGAACACACTTAAAAATAACGTTTAATTGAGCTGATTATTATATGCTGACTAGCGGTCCGCCTCGGCTTCGCCCGTGGTACCTAGGTACATGTTTAAACTAGATCCTATCTCTCAAGTTGGATCGAACTGTACATGGTGTGCGAATTTTATTATAATCGGTTTTTTTATAAGTGGTTTAGGACTCCATTGAGGACAAACATTGTGACACGAGATTTATATATATTAAGATAATTGACCTCCTTTTTTGAAGTTTATTCAATATTAATCGTTAAAAAACGGAGTTTAATAATTTTCTTGTTTACCTGTTTATTCTATTTACAGTGAACATGTTCTGACGGTGATTTAATGTATTTACCGCTGCTTTCTGAATTGCGGAAATCGCATTAACGACGTCCTAAGTACTGCTCTTGCTCTTGTGGTTATGCTCTCACTTAATAATAATAATTAAGCTATGCAAGTTTAAAAATATTTACTGTCACCTTTATATGATTATTTGTCAGTAATTGCGACAATTCGAATCGAATGGCATTAGAAAAAAATCTATTTACAGTCTTGCTTCGACAACAGACTTCAAAAAAGGGGAGGTTTTCAATTATTATTAAAGTGAAACTTCTTCAGGTGCGTTGAGAGTAAAATTTCGCAATACCGTCACGACAGAGAGTAAGGCTTTTTTTCAATTTTGGTATCTATGAATCTTGCCAAAGAAGTTTCACTTCTGACACATGTGCTCTCCACACACGCTCTTTTTTGTTAAAATATAATTATTTCTTTAGTAACTAAGTACTAACTGTTATCATCCCATCGTTCATACAGCTCAGGATGAGCATGTATCGCGTGGGGCCAGTACAGCACGAAGTTCAGCTGTTGCAAGCGGGGAACCATGAGCTCGGCTCGGTGCCGCTTGCGAGCCGCTTGCCGAGCCGCTCGTCGAGCATGTTCGGTGTTCGATTCTTGTAACGCTTCTGAGTTACGTTTGTTTTGCCACTCCTATACGTAAGTGAGAGTGTGTGAGCAAGTGTGCTCTGAATGTGTCTTTGACGTAGAGACGAGAGAGTCTTTCATTGTGGGTATTGGTTCAGATTTTTTAAATAGATCAGAAAATAATTAAAATTAACACCATGATAATTAGGGGGAAACCGGGAGACTTGCCCAGGTGGGAGAGTTGAACCACTTTCAATAACTTTTTAAATTAGGCTCCAAATTACGCCAAGTGGCAAACAAATAAACGCGCGTAACCCGCCAATCCCAAGCAACTCCCAATTTTGAGTGATAACAGACGCGTTCGAACGTGAGTTCCGAAAAAGTGGTTTCATCGTCGCGGAGTGAATTTTTTTGGATTTGTTGTTTTAATTGCTATGCACGCATTTATGACGGTATGTATCAAACACCTACGTTATGGCATTACTAGATTATCATATTTTGTCGTATGTTCAGTGTTGTTCTCCAGTTGATAGTGGATTTCTTGGAAAAAATCAAGATATGGCCTTGTGTCGGGTTCGGGAGAGTTGAACCATTCTGCAGTCGGGAGACTTAAACAGTGGTTCAACTCTCCCTTTGCAGTTTGTATAGGTACAATTAAGTTAGCTTTTGTTTTGTTTCAGAAAGAAAATGCCATTTCAGAATAAGCCTAAGGAAGGTAGTCGTCGCAGGAAACCATTTACTAAGTCTGAGATGAAAAGCGCAGTCAGAGAAATAAAGAGTGGCAAATCTATTCGTTAAATTGCAATCACGTATGGGATAGACAGAACCACTTTACGGTATTACCTGTTAGGTGAACAAAAGTTAACGCCTTTGCAAGACAAAACTAACATTCGATTACGCCAAATTCCTCCAAATTGAAAGGAACGTATACAAGAGGCAAATATTGAAGAAAAGAAGATATAAGAAGTCTGAGAGTGAAACAGAATCAGAAGAAGAAATCTTTAATTTAAAAGTTCTAATGACGAAGATTGGGAAGAAAATAGGGATGAGTCTTGGTTTTCCTTTGTTTGTCAGTCTGATGAGATATTGGATATAAGCGTCTTTGTGTTTCTTGTTGTAGGTACATCCATGAGGTATGTGTCGGCCTCACTAAAAATGGCGTAGAAGAGTTAACTTGTCAAAATTGCAATAAAATGTAACGAGCAACAAATTGAATTACTAAACCTATGTTGATTTTGCATATGCAATCTTTGAGACTGATAGCTATTCTTAATTAATTGTAAGAATGAATGTCTTTAAATTAGTTTTGGTAGATTTATATAACAGTAGATACCTCAAAACGAGCATTTAATTAATAAAAAGCGAAATTATTAATAAAAAGCGAATGTTATGTTTAGGAGTTGTTCTGAAAACATTTGGTTAATTATTTTCACTAAATTGTTTACAAGATGATTATGAATAATCTAGTTATTGTTAAATGTGTCTAAATAATACATAACTAATGGATAATATGCTTTATTTGCTTCATTTCCCCTCTCTAAAAAGGTATGGGCAAGTGTCCCGCACCTGATGGGCAAGTGTCCCGCCGGTTGGGGAGACTTGAATCAAAACTCATTTTTCATTACAACTTAGTTTACTACGTTCTGGTTGCAATTTTTATTTTCAGAATAGTATAAAATCTTAGCTAGATAATAAGGCTTCCATATGGTGTAGATCTTAAAGCTCTCAAGGTCACTGATCAGATTTTATAGAGTTTTTAGTAAAAAGCGGTTCAAGTCTCCCGGACTCCCCCTAATTATTGTACTTATATAGGTAGCAGGAATCATTTATATATTTTCCTGCGAAATCACACAATAACATGTAAAAATTTCTATGGTAAAGATTATAATGCTAAAATGTATGAGAAATTTTGTTAATTTATTTCTTCGAGCAATTGTTTTTTTATTGCTCTTCTTACAATGTAAAAATCAAGTTCTTAAACTTAGTAAACTCAATTATAAAAGGATTTTTTCTATTGTTATTTATTATTATTGTTCTAGATTTTTGTAACCAAGAACAAGTAGTTTGATAATAATATTTTGTAGTAATCATAATTCATGTAACTTATACTACTATAACATTATATTATTGTCTGAATAACCAATACTTTATACCATTAATAACTATTTTGGAAACATCCAAATTCTATTTTAGCACATAGTATTATAATGTTAGCCAAATTAATAAAAATCCTTACAATTTCTTCAGGTGAAGATTCGTTTAGCTGAAAAGTTTCTCTCTCGAATAAGAAACCTTCTTGCATTTGTTTATAAAGTTTAATTTCCTTTTTAGCAACTTCCGCGAATTTTATATTGTCTACGCCTCGGAATATCCTTGTTATTTTCTTATTCTGAGAAAAAATAATTAGCTTACAAACGAGGTGATTATAATTAAGCGTCGAACGGGAAATTCGAAATTTTCAAGCGATTTTTAAATAATGAAGCTTATATTTAAGACACGTGTGTGGATTTCTTTCATTCATCTTCTTACCCTCAATATTGCGAAAAGTAAATTTATAACTTTTGCGCCCAAAATTTCGTCCATGCCCCCACTAACATTCACCATTTGCGCCCATGACTGTCTCAAAACTGACCCTTATGTTCAATGTAGTTGTACACATCTGGAGAGAGCCACTAGTTTAAAATATTTGGGAGTTTCAATAGATCCAACATTGTCGTGGAAGCAACAGATCGATACCGTTTGTTAAAGTCAGAAAATTAATATATGTTTTCAAATGCCTTAGAGGAGTGATAGACTTCCGTTATTTAAAAACGGTCTATTACGCACTGATTCAGTCTGTTACTTCTTACTGTCTAACCTCCTGGGGAGGTTGTGTTAAATCTCTGATGATTCGCTTGGAACGAGCCCAACGGGCTGTACTTAAGACAATCACCAACAAACCTCTCCGCTTTCCAACTAGCGAATTGTATGCCCTATGCCAAGTGCCGTCGGTACGTCAATTATATATACTAAAAATTGTTATGAGAAAACACTTGGATACTTCTTATGACCCCAACCTTATAAATTCCAGGCGTAGATATGACAGGGTGTGTACTATTGAACGTCGCAGAACTGCGGTAGCTGGTCGCCACTATCCATTTATTAGTTCCTTAATCTATAATAAACTCAATCAGGTTTTAAATATCTACCCACTCTGTAATTTTAAACTTAAAAATATAGTCCTTGATTGGCTTTTGTCCCGTTCGTATGAAGAAACTGAAGAAATTATTAAATTTACAGTCTAAAACTTGGAAAAACCCATACACACTGGCACATACTCACACACACACACACTCACATACTCACACACTCATATACTCATACACTCACGAATACACATCTTCAGTCTCACAAACACACCTGCTGTCTAGAATTTTGTACTACTTTTTTTTTCTATTTTAACAGACTTAATTTGCATATTATTGTTAAACTTGTTACATTATTAAGATGGAACTTATTTTATGTATGGAGGTGGGCGTTGGCATCCGTGCCACAGCTCTTATGCTTTTACGGATGTCATCGTAATTTAAGTTTATGTACAATTTGTTATTATGTTCCAAATAAAGAATTTTTGAATTTGAATTTTTTTTTTTTGATTATTAGGTATATTGGATACAAACTATACCTACAATTATTTATAGTTAATGTATAAAGAATAACTTTTATCTTATAGTATAACTATAATCGTTAAGTGTGCAGTGTGCATAGGCGATTATTCCGTAACTATGTAAACTATGTAAGTTCCGTAAATATTCCGATGAAAAATCTCACCAAAATAAACAAGAATATAGGTTCGCTTTGATTCCGAAACCTACTTAGCGATTCTATTTCATCCGCCAGCACCTGTAAATATAAAAACACCAGTTATTTATTCATATTCACCAGTTATTTTCCGATTCCAAACAGATTTTTGATGACAATCTAATCTATCATAGTAAGTATTAGTTTATTTGTTTGTTTGAAAGCGCTAATCTCAGGAACTACTGGACCGATTTGAAATATTATTCTTTCGGTGTTAAATAGCCCATTCTTAGAGGAAGGCTACATGCTATAATATAATATATCATCACGCTCAGACCAACAGAAGCGGAGCCACGCGGGTAAAACCACGGAGCGCAGCTAGTATTATATAAAATTCCCGTGTCACAATGTTAGTTACCATACTCCTCCAAAACGGACTGATTCTCATGAAATTTTCTATGCATATCGGGTAGATCTGAGAATTGGCCAACATCTATTTTTTATGTAACCACTGATACGAGTAGGTAAGGCAGAACAACGTTTGCCGGGACAGCTAGGTAGTTTTTTTCATAAAATGTTATTTTGGCAGATTTTGCTCATACTTACGTATAACATAAAAGTCTGTTTGCATAGGTAATTCTGAAGATGTCATAAAATTGTATCTATTCATATAATAATATTTAAAGTAACATTAATATTTAAATACGAACCCTTAATAACACCATTTTTCCGTCGCTCCAATCTAATTTAATACGCACAAAGAGACGATCAAGGGCCGTACAGGGACCGCTAAATGAACAAAATACCTCTGCACCTATAAAATACATGAAAAATTTCCCTTCTTTATTCTGTTTGTGAATATATTGTTATTGAAAATTGGTTAATTTAAATAACTGTTGCACTTGCATGCATGCCTTGCCTGTTTTAGATGATATTTTCAAATTTGGAATGTAGGTATTATAGGTCATAATATAAAAAAAATGTTTTTTTTTTTTT
>CAJQZN010026803.1:0-42963 GCA_907164685.1 Colias eurytheme
ACCCTTACCTGCAAGTGACGACATACTATGCGGAATAATACTAGAGAGTGAAAGCTTGTCGCGTCGTGTTTTTCAAAATAATAATTAATGTTTTAGAGAAATCATATAAGTACACGAGTAAAGTAAACTATGGGCTTTTTTTTCTATGTACTTTACACAATGCAGTAGGTAGTGGTAGTAAATAGCATATTAATCGAAATAATTTTCAAATAATTAAACTCGTTTGACGTTCTTCAATGCAGTTTTGTTGCACCAGTCGAATCGATTGAAAGAGCCTACAGTTGCAAGAGAGTCTCTTAAATTGAACAATTCAGTGAAGTAATCAAATGTCAATAAAATTAAATGTTATAAAATGATTGATCGGCATCTACGGTTCAGCTAAATCTACTTTTTTCTAGATGCGATTGCGATTTTCGGCGCAGGGTTTAGTGAACCTCCTTTTACCAAAGAAAATGTCTAAAAATGCTACACTTGAAAAAGAAGGCTTGAATTTTGAAGGCACATTCAGTTTTTTATTTAACCCTTTAGTAAACTTTTACATAATATAAAAAAATATACTCTCACTTCACTTTAAACAATATAGACTCTCATTACTCCCTTCTTTATTTCACAGCCTATTCCCAAAACTGGTATTCTTCCTTATGACTCCATTAGTAGCATGCCGATGCCTATTTTTCCCTCTGTTGTTTAACATAATCACAGTCGTTACATCATTTATTCAATTTCACGGCTGCCTATTAGGTTAGCGAGCACTCGTCTCACAGGCATTAAGGTAATAGCTTTGTCGATGCAAGCGGCGCCGAGTGAACTTCATAACTAATGAGTTGGTTTGATAAAGCGATGACTAATGAGGATTTGTAATCGAAATAATCTAAGTTCTTTAGGAATGTTATTGTTTTACAAAAGTAGAAAAGATATGCGTATTTTTTATTTAAAGTAGGTATTTTTTTTCTATGATTAATAGCTATAGCTTAGTGGCTTGTAAGCTGTGCTTGAAAGTTTTCTATTGGATAAACTTTTATCAAAATGAAAGTTTAAGAGTTTGTATACCTATAAAAAATAACTAACTAAAGCAGTATAACATGAACATATTATTACGTGAAATATGAAAGTAATAGATAAAGGACATTACGGAACATAATATGCAAATTAACAAACCTTTTGGTAGGAAGAATAAATTATGCAACACCCATAAATTACCCTTCTTCTTACGTAAGCATTTATTATGCAATGAGTTTCAAAAAATTAATTGTTTTCATTATTCTCGATGCGAAGTTGAAATATTTTTAGGGCTTCACGTGTTTATAGGTGATTGTTTTGATTATATATTATAAATTTAGAAATTAAAGACTTTGTAGCGGTTTTGAAAACGTAATTTATTCGAGATTATTTCATGGGCCCATGAGTTCCGGCCCTCAGTGTAGTCTCCGAGTTTAATAAAATAATGAATAAATTTTGTTTTGAAATTATGAAGTAGGGGTGAATCATTTTAATAGGTTGAACTTTTGTAAATCTAATTTATTCATTTATAATTAAAACGGTATTACACCAATTACGGTATTATAGCACATTACCTACATAATTTATATTACATTATATGAACAAAAAATAAAATAAAATCAAATTATAATTTGATTTTATTTTATTCATATAAGTCAAATACTGTTGTAAAGTAGAGAGTAGAGATAGAGTAATTATAATACCTATATATAGTTACTAAAAGCAAACCTTTTTTTCGTCTACGAAATTTAATAATATTTTTAGCCATTATTAAGTCCACCTTTAGTAGGTAAATTTTACTCTATTTTTTATAAGTTTTTATTTAATAATGTCTAAAAGACTACTTAAATCATTTTGTAGTCAAATAAATGAATCAATTTCAATATAAACCAAATTTATTTTCCAGTACAAGCATACGCAATTAAATGCAGTAAAGCACTATCTAAATTATCATGAAATACAGGTAATAACTTAAAAGCCTGTAATTTCCATCGATACATTGAAATGATTGAACATCGAACTGTTGGTACTATTATTAATTATTCTGTGTATTCATTTTGCTTCTGCCACCACATTAAGCCATTAGGATATTGTAGGATTTACACAAACCAAGTTTATTTTTCATTCTATTTTTATAATGTACTAACGGTCCACCGCGGCTTCGCCCGTGGAAGATGTTTACGTTTTTTCTCCATAAGAACCATCCTCATACTACAAGGAATATTAAAAAAAAAATAATTAACGAAATCGGATCAGCCGTTCTCGAGTTTTGCGCTTACCAACACATATTGGCACATTTTTATTATATAGATTAGCTGGCATTAAGTTTTTATTATCAACTTTAACGTTGTGTTTTAAAATAATTCAATAACCAAATAAGATATAATTTGATGTTCATTTAATTAAACAATGATTTTTAAGGAAAATGCATAAAATAAAATAATATAAACTAATCAATCGATGCCACTTCGGTAGATTGAAATAGAGATAGAATAGAATTTGATAGAGCTGTGTGGAATATAAATTTAATTTACGATAATGATATATTCAATGATAATATAAAAATATACAAAATAAATCTAGTGTTACGTAAAACAATGTCACAAATGGCTTCAATAAGTAATGGTCCGTTTTCGCGGTTTTACGAGCGTGCCGAGTGCAAACAGAGGAATTCCAAGTTTTGTAACAATGTCTTAAATAAATTACCAAAGAGGGCATTGTGTGGTTTCGGTATCATAAATTGTGGGTACACATGCGCCTTCGACGAGGACAGGGGAATGAAAAATAAATTATTTTAAAAGGCTACGCTACATGTAGGGATACTATATGGGCCTGAATTCTGATAATCTATATCTACCTACACCATATAAATTTGAAGAGTTTGATTGTTTGTCTATATGTCTATGTCTATGTTTGAATGCGTTTATCTAAGGAAATAATGGACCGATTAAAAAAATCATTCACCGTTGGATACGTAAGTGATAAGATGAGTGTTATAGAATATGTATGTACCACAATTCACGAACGACGCTAGGGCGGACCGCTTGTTTAACAATAACAAAATCATGCTATATAATAATTATTCTACTTACTTGATAGAGTTATCGTACGAGTGTGATCTTATAATCACTTGTACAAGTTGTACAATATCTTTAATTGACTGCTAATTCACCATAAAATTTAAAGCTCAATTAAAACACATATAAATTGAAATCCCGACATTTCACCATCACTATTCTCGATACCCAAAATCCCCAACCATAAATCGCGCTATATTAAAAACAGTTACAATAACGACACATTTCAATTTTTCCTTCGCCATTGAATGAAGTCCGCAAAGTTTAACAGGCATATTGAATGGCATTCAGCTCGGCTTGGCTAACGAGTCATGTACTTTGCACCAATACGAAACAGTCCGACACCTTTTAGTGCCCTCAAAATAATTGTGCCTTTGTGAAATACTGTAGTTTTTTACAGTTTGATTTCTGTTGCATACGAGAATTTTCGATGCAATGTGAATGCATATTCTGCTATTTGGTAATTGAACTTTGATTATAAGAAAAGTATCAACTCTTGCTGCATTATAAATAATAAGGAAATTTCCTCATTTCTTGCACGTTTTGCGAGGTCTAATAAATTAGCAGATTATGAGCGCATTCTTAGAATATTAGCTAGATACTTTGCGAAATTCAATTGATCATGTCTGTCCGTTTATTCAAAGTGTTCCTTGGTAGAGCAGTTGGCAGACTGACTTAATAATGAAAATAATAATAAAATCTTTATCTTACACATTACAAAATTAAACAGCAATATACCCACTTAAAAACATTGTAACAGCAATCACATCTTCAGACACCTTACTGTGTTTTGAAAAGAAAATTTCCACAGTTTATTTCACAAATTTATTATATTTTTTCCATTGCACCACTTTTCTTCCCGATTTCCACTACCAGAAGACCTTACAAAATAACAGACAATGCAGAAACCATTGACAATATACAAAAGCTTAGAACATCGAACCAAGGAACTTATTTATGTAATTGTTAAGGCTATAAGCAACACATTCACTAACCTACTAGTGCGGTTTCTTTTGAACAACGTTCACTAGCTTTTGCGAATGCTACATGTATAGCAATGAGATCGAACAAGCTGTTTGAGATAAAACAGCTCTTTGTTCCTAGTTGTCCTTTTATTGATTCTTAGTTGTAATTTATGTTAGGGCGGCCGTACACGGACCGCTTCAAGCGGTTGACACCGACGGCTTGAAGCGGCGACCGCTCGGTGATCTATAGACATTCATTCACCGCCGTACACATGACCGCTCGAGCCGTCGCGACCGATTCAAGCCGTCAACTGCATGATGAAATTTCATCGTGCCGTCGACAGCTCGCGAGTGGTCGTGAGGCTGACTGCTCGAGCCGTTGACTGCGTTAGAGCCGTCGACAGCTCCCACCAGCCCTGAAAATCAATGACTCGACTAGTCAAAAAAATCAACCGATCGAGCGGTTGGTAGCGACGCCGTCCGTGTACGTCGCTCAGCCGTTAACTGCACGAGCGGTCCGTGTACGGCCGCCCTTATTGGGTTTTAATTTGATGTGCTGTTTTTTCTGAAGAAGTTAAGTTGAAATTTTCATTTGATTTATACAGAGATTATACCTACTATTGAACTAAGTATATTTTAAAAAGATATAACGAGTTTGATACCAATTCTTAAGAATTAGTGTTGTGGAAGATTTTGTGCAAAATGACTATGCATTTATACACTTGTAGAAGGTTTCCAGATTGAGTTGGAATTAATTTTAATTATGATTAACATTGTCTTACGTTTATTTCAAGTATGGGAATGTGTAGGTTAAAAATGTGATTAGACAACCTACAACCTGTAAGGAGTGGCATCAGTACTTCAGAAATTGGTAAATATTTTATTATTAGTAGCATTCTTAACGTAAACAATAACGATAAGTGTTCTTTAAAAACGCTTTTATTATTCTTATAAACTTCGCAAATTACGATATGTCAGTTTTTCTCCGCCATAGATTTTCCTAGACTTTTATTTTAATCTTTCTTTAAGAACGATAATGCAGCCTGAAGTCTATTTTAAGATTACGGCTTCCTTCGATGTTCACTGAGGTTTAAATATTTCTAGGCTATATTTAAAATTTCTATTTAGATATTAAGATAATGTTCTAGTTTCTTGAGTTATTTCAGTACTTGTTTCTGTAATGATAATAAGAATTAGACCCTGAACAATTTTTAAGTTCTATTATTCTAATCATCATTATAATTCTTGTCGTAGGTAAAGTTGTCGTTTTCCAACATACATAGTAAGTAGTCTATATTATCTTATTTTGTTTTAGGTACAAAAAAGGTATCTCTGACTTACATGTCCACAATAAAGTAAAAGGGCTTACCATTATCTTTATTGATGTTGAAAAAAGCTTTTAACTACACATTATGCAAATGCACTACAGCAAAGAATAATTATAATATAATGCATCTATCGTTTATATTATTTTAAAAGAAACATCTTCTATAATGCGGAATTTAAATCACATACTTATAGTTTTTTGTATATAAACAATAACATACTATCATTATATGTCATATTACTTAATACTATAATTATAAAGAATGTTAAAGTTTTCGCATCGCATGCATACGAAGCATCGCAATAAATCCCCCACATTACGCTTACAACTTAATTGTAAAATCCAATTAAAATTTCCCTTCTATCCTCATTTGAATTGTCACGTGTTGCTAA
The DNA here is from genome assembly GCA_907164685.1 of Colias eurytheme. Classification (NCBI taxonomy): domain Eukaryota; kingdom Metazoa; phylum Arthropoda; class Insecta; order Lepidoptera; family Pieridae; genus Colias; species Colias eurytheme. The sequence continues at coordinate 5,762 of CAJQZN010026803.1, forward strand.
CGACCAATATGCTAAGTGCTTCCGCGAACGCCTTAATCTATGACTCGTTCTAGTCAGCATTTTTACACCGTACTGCGTACATTGTAAGACTTTGAAAAGGTGACTTTAAGAGCATCAGTTAGATTAGAATGCTTATGAAAATGAGCATAGGAAATGGACAAAAGTATAAAATACATTTTGAAGAAATTGTACTTGTATTAAAGTCAGTCGTGTACTTGTTAATTATAGTTACCTATACTGATAGACTATTAATATGAATAGAATGCCTTAAACAATGAGGATAGAAATTAGTCAAAATTATGAAACATATTTTGAAGAAAATGCATTTCTAAATAATAAAGTTGATAGATAAGTGGACTAGATTGCGTTCGGGTAAATAAAATATTCAAGCCAATATCCATTGAAATAAAGTAGCGATGTATGTAATAAAAAAAATGTGTAAGTATGGCAATAGCTTTTAATAGTGCAAAGCAAGGGTATTGCAGAAATAAATATTATAGAAGTGGAAAAGTCTTGCCAATGCATTATGACATATTTTGATGATTGCAAATAGCACAAAAACATTATAACCTCTATCGAGACGAGCTTATTTTGAAATATTCAAAGAATTGAATAAAAGCAGTAGTAATGAACTCCAGTTGATTAACCTAATTAAATCTACGCGAAAGGAACGTTTTGTTACTGAAATGTTTCAGTTGGTATTCTGATATTTTTTGAAAAACCTAGAGTGGCAAAATAAATTTTCTGCATTTCTCTTTTTAAATAGTAAGAATATATGAAATAGGAAAACCGTAATGTACAAACCGATTTGGATCATTCTTGTTTGAAATGTACTGTTTTTCAGTTATAAGATCAGATTAAGTCTATAGTACGTGGATTAATCAATATATTTACGTGTTATATTTTTGAAATGACTTCTTTATAGGCGCGTTGAGAGTAAAATTTCAAGGTGGCGTTAAGGCAATACCGTCACGTCTTTGAATCTTGCCAAAGAAGTTTCACTTCTGACACATGTGCTCGGCATACACGCTCTTTTTTATTATGATTATTTCTACATTTCCTGAATATTTTGTTATAATACAAGTATGAATATTATACTTCACTCTAGGTAACAACTAAAATTTTACATTTTACATTACATTAGTCTCTTCATTATGAAAGGATGCTGCAGTCAGTATTATAAAAAATCACAAAATCTTGCATAGAAATTGTTTCTAATAATAGCGTATATTCTGTTTTAATAAATACAACTTCTCTATCTGTTTTATAAATGTTATTCAAACTTTTTCCTTTCTATAAGGCTTATAAAACCTACATAATAGAATGAAATATGTATGTACATTGGTACCTGCTATATCAGACACCATTCCTTAATGTTTTAATCTCCGTATTTTTTACGATAAACTCCAAAAAATCTGTGGAATGTACCCTAAGGAAATATATAATTAACATACAAAAAAAATGAAACTGTTCTTAAAATTAATTTTACATCCACTTGCCCTTTTACGTAGCAAAAGCAACAAAAATGAACGCAAAAGTTCCCCCTTTAATTATTTACAGTCAACAGATGAAGATACTTACCTTGTTATGTCACTCAAGTGAAGAGACTTCAAGTAAAGGTGTGAGGTATCACTGGAGAGTATACGATTCCCTGATAAATTAAAATGAAGTCTATTCAATGCTAATAAGGTTTAAATTGATAAGCTCCTTGAGATATGTTTCATCACGCTCTGCCGTGCAGGCTTCATATTTCTTCGCTTTATTTTCAATGCAGCGTTGATTGCTCAGATAAAAGATGATGGCTTTTCAAGTACTCTTATAACATTACATGGGGTGATATTAACAATGCGATTTTCATTGCAAGCAACATTGTTATGAAGGAAAACTAGGTATATCTTTCAGGGACAAACTTGTTTGCATTGAAAAGCTTTTCCAACAGAAGGTTTGATGGTTATTTTTTATCATTCTGACTCTATTTGGACATGAAATCCGAAAATAATTAGATACCTAATTATAATAACATTATTTTGTAATTTTTTTTTTGTAAAATAAATTAATTTTACTTACATATTTAGTTTTTTATTTACGAATCCATAATCCTTATTATACCAACTGTTCAAAAATACTATAGCGATACAGCATTAGTTTTAAATATCCAGGGGCCTTAGACAAAGTAACAATTACAAAACGATAACGAAGTTAGAAATCGCAAAAATGTATGGGATTGACATTAGATAGACCACGTGATCTAACGCGGCGTACGTCAATCCCATACATTTTTGCGATTTCTAACTTCGTTATCGTTTTGTAATTGTTACTTTGTCTACTGGGCCTGATAGACTTTGGTTATATCAATTTCGCCTACAATCAAACGCGACTATGGAGATCTAGAATCTTCTATAAAATTTTGGAAAGCTAGCCCGACAAAACAAAACGGGGGCACAACTTCCGTACGCGGTTACAGTTTTTAGTTTTCATTCAAGGCAAATGCAATTATGCTTTAAGGTTAACCGTCTAGAATATTCGAGCTCTCGATCTGACCTTCAGTACCGTAGACGAAAAATGTTCACTTGTGTACGAAATTCTGCTTAAATTTTACGGCTAGCTTATACTTTATTACTATGTTTATCGTCTATGCGATACGTATTGATTTAATTATATGGGAAACTAGCGGTCGTCCGCGGGTTCACACTGGCCTTAATTAGCCTACATCCGCTTTACTAGTGAACCTATAAATTTAAGCTATCGGTATTACGTTTCATAAATACTTCATAGTTCATACTTTCGAAGTATGAAAGTTAGAGTCATGTAAAATGTATTACTATGGAACTATTCTACAAGTATTGTGTAGAAGTTTGCGTTTCATCTTAAATTGAGTCACAGTCGCTTCGGGGTTGCTACTACACTCGAAGAACAACGGCGCCATATTGGTAGCATATTTACACTTTATCACGTTTCTTGATTCACAAACCTACATGAAATATATAAAATCATATTCTGCATTTTGGAGTCGCTAAAATGTTTTAGTATCTTAGATAATGGAATAGGATTAGAATTAGGTATCGTGTAAATAAGAAATCGTTTAACACGTTCGCTGCGGCACAGATATATTATCTGTACTTTCCATTACTGCGTTACGGGTCGTTTTAAACCTTGTCCTATACCAGAGATTGTGGCGGCACGAGGCATATTAAACCCCACCGCCCGTAGGAGACCAAAATCCTTTTTTTGGCGCCAAATAAGACAAAGTGTGCGGCTTTTGTCGTGATTATTATTAACAATGAGTTCATTAACCTAAATCTACCGCCGCCCGTGGTTAGATTAGTTAGTTTAGATTCTATGGGTAAAATAAAATGTGGGGTCTGATGTACCCCATACCGCACTGAACAATAGCAGTTTTTCATATAATTTAGTGATGGGAAAAGAAATATCGATTTTATTTAATTGTATTTATTTATCAAACTTATGGATGTTTTTTTATTAAAACAGGCCAAACCAGAATATTGTTTACAACCAGTGCATTCTGTGAGAATTTCCTTTACTTTTTTGTCGGCCTCACGACTTGTTAAGAAGGTGCGGAGTTTTTCGTAACATCCTACACATCTCCTCTTCTTTGATCCCTTTAAGAGATGAGAGATGATGTGCCTTGTTTGTTGGCTTGTTGACTTAGGCAAGAGTTAAATTTTGATGAGCCATAAACCAATTGCCGGGTGTTTTGGATTTGCCGCTAGTTGATTCAATGAACAAACACACTAATAGTAATCATGATTATTAACCTATTTGAAGAAAGTTACTCAACATGTCACATTCACCTTTTTATTAACGATATTTATTATAACGAGTAGTTAGGATGTTTGAAAATTACCTGTATCCACATTCAGGTCCTTCTTTGTAAAAGGTTCAATAAGTTGTTCCACAAATAGTCTCGAATGCGTTGCACAACACTAACCGCGTGAAGCTAGCTTAAGGTGCGGTACGAGGTGCGCGATGGTACGAGGTGTTCGCAACCTCGTTCCGCACTGTGTTAGAATTTTTATTTGTTCAGTGCGGCACGAGGTCTAAGAAACCCGGTATTAAGGTCGGTATACCATTGAACTAGGAATCAATAGCACATCTCAGATATATAGATATCACTTTCCTACACTGAACCAGATGGAAGTTATGCCTCCCGCACGACAGAGAAGTTTAAGTTTTTTCCTACCGCTATAACGACGAGACACGGACAGGGTGTTTCAAGCCCTGTTTCGCAGCGAACGTGTTAAATGAAGAAATGTAGCCAAGCGCAATTTATACCAACTTCGTACATAGGTATATTGGTTGTTACTATGTTAAATGCACAGAACTATAATATAGTTCTGTGATTACATGCAGAACAATTATCTTTATCTCACATTACTTACTTTTATACACAGAATAAACAAACATTGATTTGCGGTCACATAATGTGTGATAACTAGATTTACATGTATATAAATAAATCAGCAAATATAATACAGTAATATGACAACGTAACAAACTACCTACTGCTGAAGGCATTATTAAATAGGCAATTGAATGTGACTGATTATAGCATGTCTGTAGCAATGATCTTGAACTGTTTAACCAGAGACAGCTTATTACTTACTGTTTACATATTAATTTGTGTACATTCACTAGTAATTGAAATATACGAATAGCACTTAATATACAAAAGTTCCTTTTCTTTATTAACCTCAATTGCTATAGATAATAAATATCAAAAACGTAAATTAATTAACTTAGGGAATTATTCTTAAACAACAATAAAAAGTTGTAAACTTTAAAAATTTAAAGAGAGACTATGAATCCCATAAGTACAAGTATTCACGAACTATCAGGTATACCAGGTATTTTCTGAAAGGAAAACTTAAAACGCAAGGGGTTCTTAATATGTATGTATGCGCATAGATACGAGCTGAGCATCGCCCAATCGATGAGGATTAAATTCTACCGATTCATATCCTACGTAATACCGCGGTAAGGGGATTATGTTCGGAATCACTATTTGCTAGATTCACCGCAGAAGGTAATTCTGCACATTAATTACTTGCACACCAGATGTTCCCCGCCACACATCAAGTGAAATCCTTAATACCACAACGCTTACGCACAGTTCAAGACATATTATATTGCCTTGTAAAAATGCATCTTTATATTATTATTATTAGATAACCGCGCTAGGCTTCACCCGCATTTTTAAAGAAAAACCTGCATGGTTCCCGTTCCTGTGGGATTACCGAGATAAAAAGTAGCATATGTCTTATTCTAGGTCTTCAACTGCCTACATACCAAATTTCATTGTAATCAGTTCAGTAGTATTTGCGTGAAAGAGTAACAAACATCCAACCTCACAAGCTTTCACATTTATAATATAAGCAGAACATTATACAGTTAAGCCTTTCAAACAGTATGCTTTTTGCCGGTTCATCCTATCCATTAGTTGCCTCCAGGCCACTCCTGAAATGTTTACGTTTTGTCTTAGCTATTTACAGTCTATGTCTTGACGAGGATTCCAATAAAGTACTTACCTATGTGGATGTGGATATCCGAAGGTAGTGTTTCCTTCATATAATGTGAGTGTATCAGAACTTAAGAGAAATAAATATTTCAGGACAATTTTCACACACGGCACAATCTGATCCCATACTAAGCTTTCGCTTGTGTTATGGAAACCAGATAGCTGAGTAACGAAATCAAAGATACTCATACGTATAGAGACAGTTCATTTTACGTAGGTACCTATCAAATTATTTAAATATACTTAAAAATATATCCTGTTTAAGCTGCTTCCGATTAAAGTATGTATGTGGTTCCATGGCTACGTTAAACGTATAAAATTGATTAACATGTATTTAATTTAAAAATTTCTTAGTAAGTATATTAATTTAATATCTACTTTAGTAAAATTAGTTAAAGTTATGTACTAGAAAGATGTCGGTTCGTTAGCTAAATTGCGACGCGCCATAAGATAGAGTTACCTACTTAAAGATTGTTTGTGGTTATATAAATAGGAATGTAAGTATTCATAGTTTGATTTATTTACTAGATGTATGGAATCTTCAGTCAGGTCAGTACAATAAAAATAAAATGAATAAAAAAACTACACCACCTACAAAAGTATTCAATTTCGATAGAATTTTCTTAGCAAGTTTATAAAAATATTTATACCCTTAAGCCCTTTAGTTTAAACCTATATAATACTTTTGCGATAAACGTAGTTTTTAAAGAACTTTTATTTTTCAACGCTACTGGCGCCATCTAGTGACGGGTGGGAATGCCGCGAAAGAGTTTGTTTTCAACCCCGAGGCGTGTTAGAACTTACGTTACTTTAAAGAGGGTGCTGTTTCTACATTTTAATCTTATTTTATTTAAAGGTAGTTTTGAAATTCTTGTACCTTGTATAATTAAATATTTAAGGGAATAAATATTTTCTTGGTAGCAAATTGGAATTATATTATTTCAAAACAGTTAGTTAGGTACCTAATGAAATATTTTAGTACAAACTTGCGTATTTTGGTATAGAGTATGGATAAGGTAGATTTTGTTTCAGTTTTTTTTTAATATTTGCATGAGTTTGCATGGTCTGAAGTACAATAACAAATCCTTTTTTACTTATGCAACCAGAAAATCACAATCAAACCTGGTAGGTACTTAAAATTGCTAAGACCTAGGCTTATCATGAAACCATCTACCTTTTTACGTGGAAATTACATTAAATTATAATCTCTCTTTCGAACCTAACGTTTTCAAAGGCACATTGTTTTAAAAATTCGTTTTATATCTATTCCATGGGGAACAATGTAACTCAATATCGTTCGCAAACTCATTTCACTAAACTAAATGAAAGGAAAATTAAGCTCTCTTCAGTGTGGAAGGTGCGATCATACTGACTCAAATAGGGCTGTCAAATTATAATTTTACGTGTAATTTGTAACTTATTAATTTCAAGACACACAGCTTTCAATTTATAGCATATTAAAAATGAAAAAGTAATAAGATCCTTTACAATTTATTCTTTACAGTAATTATTTATGCAATTCGAAATAAAAAATGATTTTATATATTACTCTAACATTACTTTTATTATATTGGTATATAATGAATCGTTGCCATAAGAGTAGATCGTAAACAGTTTTCAAATAACAATACGGAGTTGAATAGCAATTTTTAAACATAGGTGGAAATAAATCATGCTTTATTTTAACTCAGAAAACTGTATGAAAAATCCAAGTTTATAAGTTAAAAAAAAACGTTAATTGCCCCGAAAAGTATACAATACACTTATCAATATTTAAGTGTTACTTAAAATTATATTACACAAACAAACAAAACCAAAAATGTTTATTTATATTGTTAGTACGCTGATGGATCGTTGTTTTATTCACAGCCCTAGAGTAAAGCGTCTAATTGGCACGTTATTCAGGTCCACCTCGAGATATCTCTTGACACCTCGCACGCTTCTCGATCAGATTTCATCAGAAAAATTAATTAACTTTTTATTACATTTCGTGGTCGTCAATTTGATGATTAAAATATGTTGATATGGTAAAAGTGATTTGATGTAATGCATTATAATCTAAATCAAATACATCCATACTAATATTATAAATGCGAAAGTAACTCTGTCTGTCTGTCTGTTACTCAATCACGCCTTAACTACTGAACCAATTTGCATGAAATTTGGTATAGAGATATTTTGATATCCGAGAAAGGACACAGGATAGGTTTTATCCCGGAAATCCTACGGGAACGGATTTTTCTTTGAAAACGCGGGCGAAGCCGCGGCGGAAAGCTAGTATTGTATATACATATTGTGTAAATACATATAAGGTAAAAATAAGACTTATATGTCTTATTTTTACCTTATACTAGTTTTATAGTAGGTACCCAATATTAGGATAATAAAGATTTTTACAATAACTAGTAGCATTGTAATTTTTAATTAATAAAACTACCCCACTTCCACAGTTCAAACATATAGAAACATATCTTTCAGGCTTAAATCCTTCAAGTCGACATATCCAAGACGTGAGAAAAAATAAAATAAAAATCCACATTTATTGGGTAACAAGTGAAACGTATTGAAGTTTTATTTTTCCTTGAGCACTTATGGTATAACGACCTCTGTAATCATACAACTCTACTCATGTAAACACGACAAAGTCTCACTATATTCCTGATTTTTTTTGAGACATACATACTTTTTAAAACAATATATTATGTAAAGACAAATTAAACAACATACACGTAGGCATTGACTACTTGACCACAATCGTATTACAATCAGTACGCAATCGGATAAGATTTTGTTTTTGATAATAGGTACCTACCTACTTGAAATCAAATCATAGATAGTCTGAGTCTACAAAAGTTACCCTAAATAAAATCAATACAATATCTGTTAGCCGATCATAATACGATGGCAATGCTATTGATTATTCGTCGACCCGAATTAAATTGCTTTGGACCTATTTACTATTTTCCTATCTGAGGTACAGTGGACTTATTATTTGTTTTTGTATTGGAAAAATTTACCTGGAACTATTTGTGCAAATAGTCGGGTTGCTGGTATTTTTCGTAAAATTAAGTATTGGAGTCATTGATTCGAAGTAAATTGGATGTTTACCTTTTGGAATTTAGTGCTTTCCTATTTTCTTTTAAATTGTTGAGTATTTAACAACAACGCAAGTAAATTTAAATTCAAATGTATGTACTTTTGAATTTAAGCACTTTAATAAGCGGAACTTATTAAAAGTAACATTATGTAGTTTTCTGATAATATTTACGGTGTCAGTATAAAAACGGATACATATTTACCTACATATTTTGTAGAATATAAGACCAAATCATACGATATTTCAAAGTTGAAAAATAATGATAAATATGTGTGAGTCCATCGACGTCTATCGCCTCACTGATAGTTACTGCGCAGGTCATCTTATGAAAATAATAGGGTGCTACTATATTCATAAGCGAAGCGTGAGAATAGCGATTTCATTATTTGTTTGATTTATTGTTTGTTCATTAAGAATTTACAATTTAAACAAGGTTGATGTGAATATACAATAATGTAATAAAATTTATAAGTTAATAAAACGATAATACTATTTTTATACTTACCTATTTGGAAGAAACGTATGCCAGCGCTACACGAATTCATTTGTTGTAAAGAATTATACTTCAATCTTCAATCTATTATAAATCATAATCATCATGATAAATTTGGTCAGTTATTTTGTGTTCTAAGTCTTTGAAACGTTGTAATATAATTAACTGGCAATTATGAAAATAATTTTAGTAAATTTCGTAAAATACGTAAGGAACCCGTATGAGATCCTATAAAACGAGATGTAAATGTGTCGTAATATGGTTATTATTTTGAAGTTGTTGATAAATTTGTTTAAAACCTTACTAAAATAGTATTTGATATGTTTTATTTATTTATTTATTTATTCTTTATTGTACATAATATACCAAACATAAATAAGCTATACTATAATTAAATACAATGAAAACACACGGCACATACGTACTAAAAGGCGGCCTTATTGCTCAAAAGCAATCTCTTCCAGGCAACCCTGATTGGTAAGGAATGTATGCTAGAACGCGACTTGGCGCCAATTCAATAAATAAATTAAGCAAAAAGTACAATACAAATAATAAAAATAATATATACAATTATAATAATAACATAATACACACACACATATGTTGTGTACTTCAATAATCACTTTTATTCATCATTTCATCATCAATCCACATTTTCCATTCGAACGAAACGAATGAAAAAGTGGTGAAAATGAAATGAAATATGAAAGTTACTGAAATATGAAAGTTTTGTGTACTATATATAGTAGGTATATTTCTTACTGTTTCATCTGATTTTTACTCTATATACGTCACTTCTATAGTTTTGGATGCAGCTTTAATTTATTGGTTAGCATTTATAGAAAAAATTGTAAGCATTTAATGACGCGACTCTGTAAAAAACACGATATCTAATGTGCGAAACATGAAACAATTCACACATTGATTCAAATCGCTCTGCTTATCGCTCCGCTAAGTTCTTATACCCATAAGGTTTATTCGCAGGGCTGCCAACATTCCGAGAATGTAATAGGCAGTAATGGGCGGGCGGAAACAGTCGCATTTTATTAGGTTTCACCCGGAAAGATACATTCATTTGTAAGCGGCATGTATTTACCTAGTGATTTGTTCTATTCAATAGGATAGGATTGGAATTCTGAACAAGATGTATTGTTACGTTAGATTACGTCAACATTTTTAAATAATTTGAGCTAAGTATTGAAATATGTGCTTTTCTTGACTGAAACTTGACTTACCTTTTATAAAAAAAATACGCAATATTATGTAATAGATATGTATGCAATGAAATTTAAAACATTTTAAATTTATTAAATTAGCAACTAATTATATAAAAGAACATGAAAAATAATCGTATTTCATACCTTTTTAACAGATGACGTAGGCGATGCGTCAGTTAGATAAAGCCTAAAGTAGCGTTTAGCTACTATTATGTATTCTGTGCCTAAAAGTCAATACTTCAATAGGTTACATATCCTACAGTTAATTCATATGCCTATTTTATTACAATGGTCGACGATTCGTGTACCTATATCAAGAACAATTAGGTTGGAATGATTGATTATAATTATTCATTGGATTAGGATTAATAATTGTACAGATGAATATTTAATCATATTTGAATTTATAAAACTTAGTGGTGTATTATAATATGACCTAATAAATATAATAATTTTGGAAACTTGACAAAATCGTTTTTCTATCAATAGAACTGAGATCTTTTTTCAGGAAAATCTTTTATCTTATAAGGACGATATTATTTCATCATTAAAATCAACGCTTCATCTTATATATAAAATTCTCGTGTCACAATGTTAGTCTGCATACTCCTCCGAAACGGCTTGACCGATTCCTCTGAAATTTGGTAAGCATATCGGGTAGGTCTGAGAATCGGCTTTTCATATGTACCACGTCTTATATATAAAATTCTCGTGTCACAATGTTAGTCTGCATACTCCTCCGAAACGGCTTGACCGATTCCTCTGAAATTTGGTAAGCATATCGGGTAGGTCTGAGAATCGGCTAACATCTATTTTTCATATGTACCACGGGTGAAGCCGGGGCGGACCGCTAGTCCTAGTATAATATTCACCTACATCTAATAAAACAAGGTTCACTAACAAGGTGGCTGTTGACTATATATGCAAGTTTAATACATCCACTACGAAGTTACATTCACATGTAATAAATAATTCAATATTCACTAGAAAGCAATCTGAATGCACACAAATATTTCCATGTAAACCTACTGCAATAAACTGCTTTAATATTCAGAGTTTTATTTTGCATTTATAAGTGCGTCGTTCAGAGTGTTTCTGCTACTTTTAATTATTGAATGTTATTATATTACTATATGAGAAATATATGAGGGAATTACGTAATATTTCAATACACAACATATTATTAAATGCTAGTGTAAGCAATCTAGTTTTACTTATGCGTTATATGGTATTATTTTTTATCTAAAATAAATTAAATCTTATATTACTAGTTGTACTATTCCATGCTTCAATGTTATACAATATATATTAATAGTTGACTGAATAAGAATGAGAAGAGGAAAATAGATAAAACATTATTTGAAGCGCGCTGAATTTAAGCTATATCGATGCAACTTTTTGTTATACACATAATATTGAAGCGTACACAAACAAACTTAACTTGCACTGATATAAAAACTTACTCCCGTGACTCTTAAGTAACAATTTAATTCCTACATGAATATCAGTAACACTGGCATTTGAAAATACATCTTAATCGAATAGGCCTTAAGTTCTAAATCGTTCGTTATCTCAATCTATTTGCATTGCATGGCCAGGTGTTAATGAATTGCAGCCGGTCACATGTTTACATGTTCACAGTAATGAAATCAACATTCGCAAATTTGCACGTTTGTAATCAACTATGCAAAATCTAATGGCATACGTAATTATTTTGATTTAATGTCATGTGTAATCTAGTGTTAATTAGGAGTGGCGTATTGTTTTTAAATGGTTTATGTTAAAATGATTTAAGTTTAGAAATATTTTTACAGACGGGTTTGGTTAGTATATAGAGCTTTTATTGGAGAATTTTTGGATATAATTTTATTGTATTATATTATTGTTCATTTCTATGCATATTATATACGTAAATTGTAAGTTAGACATGTTTTGTATGTATACTATTTTCTTAACTATCAATTATTTTTCATATTCAAATTATTAAGACTATTTGCCTATAAAAACAAATATCTATATTACCTAATGGATAGTAATATAAGTCGTTATCACTAAATTTTTAAGAAAAGTTTTAAACTGATTGATTGATTACCAGTACACTGGGTACTGGTAATGAAACTTACAACTCTCCTACGTTCAACCTATACAAAATATACCTAATGTTAAATCATTTGTTATAGATATATATATATATATATATATATATATATATATATCTAATGTTTGATACACATTGTATCAAATCACAGTGTAATTCAATCAAGTGAAAACTATTCAATATATTGGGGATGCGGAGTGATTGATGAGTTCAGAGATCATCTGTTGATTCTCCCCTTATCTTGACCGTGAACATTTCATCCACTTTAATCTATCAAACTCAAACACATATACACGTAACTATTTAACTTATATATGAGATTCTTTATATTATTAGAAACCTTAGTTCTACTTCAGCCAATAATATGCTAATTAGGTAAATTTATTTTTGTTATTCTTGGTGCAAATTTAAGTAGTTGGATCATACGAAACAAGTTGGTTCTTGGTAACAATCTTATAATTCAGAATTGCAGTTTCATTAAATGTAAAACTCTACTTAAACTACTTATCTTATATTTAATTTGATTCTTAATTAAGACTAAAATGCAGTCTGTACCACAACGTACGTTTTGAAATAAATCTATTCGGATGACGATGATTATAAAATGTAAACCAAAGAATCATATCAAATAGGCGTTTAGTATTCAAAAAGTCTTTAGAAAATTTTGCATTATATTTTATTATTTATCCATAACTGCGAAAACACGAGTTGACCCGTTGTGTTGTGATCCCTAAAGATTGTCTAATCGATCGAAATTCATGGGAGAAAAGACATGAACTCATTCATGCGTTATTGATTAAACTATACTATCAAAGATATTTTTAAAACCCATATCCGTATACAAATAGAATGCCAATACCTTCATTAACTATTCTCTAACTTCATTAGTTTTATTTACAATTCGCTTGCCATGGCTTACAGAGTAAACATAGAATAAAATCAAATGTCAATCCAGATTGACACAATGTTTGTGCCAAGATACATAAAATTCCGTACAGTCGTTTATCGTAAATATTATATTAGTACTAGCCACAGTACTTAAATCACTAGCTTTCCGCACGCGGCTTCGCGTAATCAAAGAATTCCCATGGGAATGAGATGTTGCACAGCGGCAAAAAGTGTGTCTCTCTCGTGTCTTCTATGTTCTAAAACAAAAATCATATTATAAAATCCCCTTGTTGGGATGTGAAAGAAAGACAAGCAACAAACGAGCACACTTTCGCATTTAAAATGTAATTAGTATAAGCATTAGTTATGAGGATCCTAGCAGGATTTCAGTACACAAAGAAGATTCCAATTTATGTACATTCTGTCAATATGCCATTCAAAGTACTAACCACGTATCAATAAAATATCTATAGGGCTTACGTCCGTATGCGGTTGGAGCCCACAAATTGCTCAGGCCTGATTGATAATTCAGGTTTGTGTGCCGTTGTACGAGACTCTAGACCATAGACAGACGAGCCTGCCTCGTTTGTGAGTATAATGCTGGTTTGCAAGCTAAATGCTGCCCGAAATTGGACTATATATTGTATTGTATATAGTAATTGACGCCTGTTAATTGTGCTTCTACTAAATATGACGTGATTTATAAAGTTAAGTTTGTTTGTTTATAAAGAAATACAATATTTATAACAATAAAAAAAACAGCTAGGTATTAGCTATAAGATTTAAAATATTATTTCGCAGCCAATATTACAAGCATACAGAATATATCTATATAGCAAAAGGTTTTAACCCGGCGTCATTGTTGCCGGGTATCTAATACCCGACGCATTTTAAAACTGTCATAATTTTAAAACAAAATGTGCACGTCTTTTGTCCGTTACAGTAGCTGCGGTCGTTGACCTCTGTTTGCATATTCTCTTCTCTATTTTGTGTTGCTTCGGCTACCTCGTAGTGTAGACATGTGTAAAGAGCGCGCGGGTAAGTTATACCCGGTCACAATGATCACGTAACATTTATAAAGACAGCGTGTTTGTTGTTTTTTATTGTTTATTGATAAATTGCATATCGTTTTGCACAATTTTATGAACCATGTCTTACGAAAGCGAACAACGTCGACTCCTAGCCTTGTTTGAACAAGCTGACGCCAGTGAAAATGAACAGTGCAGTTCAGAAGCCGAGGGTGAAATCGACCATATTTCAGAGCGAAGTCAAGGCAGTGATACGGAACAGGAATGCAGCAATGATAAGCATAAGAAGTAATTGTTTCAACAAGTAACCAGCAGTTTTATATTGGTAAAGACAATTCCACCAAATGGTCTCCACCACCTCGGACCAACGTCCGCACAAGGTCAGAAAATGCTGCGTTGATCTCGATAGCGAATAAGTCGGTATATTATTAGTAAATAAGCTTTGTTTTATATAGTTCATGATTTCAGGTTTATGTTCTAAAGAAAATTTTATGTTTTGTCTCTAAGTATCTATTATGTTATGTTTTCGAATAAACGTTTTAAGTTATGTTCTAAAAAAATTATCGCAGAATAAAAAGATTTAATTTGATTTAATATGCTCATTTTATGATAAATAAATGTTTGGTTTTTTATTAATTATGTATTTAACTACCTATTTCCCTATTATAGAAAACTAATATTGACATAAGCTTGATTCAGTGCACAATAATGTACATGGGTAAAATTTACCCGGCCAAAACGACCAAGTTCTGTTTAGTAGCCACAATAACGCCGGGTTAAAGTTCATTTTCCCGTCGCTTGTCAGTGTTGTTTTTAATCTTAATTTTACATCCATGTTGGTTAATTTTCATCTCTGTTTAATACATTTATGTAGCAATAAATCGTCGGTGCAAATAAAAAGCATCAATTTAAACGACGTTACACGGAACAATTTTCATATTCATGGATATGGGGAGCAAATGTAATTCGATTGCATTCGAAATGAACACAGATCTGTCAGGCGATAACATCGTAAAATGATTATAGCGAATTAATCTGACTTGTACTGGGATATTTAAAATATTGGGAATAAATGCAGCGTAAATAGGTATTGATTTGTGAAAAGTTTTAATACCAAAGTAGGGTATCTCATTTATTATTCTTTGACGTAGTTAAATAGTTTATTAATCATGTATTAAAATAAGTATATAAATAATAACAGCTATAGAGAGCTATTAGCTATACCTACATAATTTTAATGTATTAATGTTTACCAGTTAAATAATGATGATGTGTAGGTTTTTATGTGACAAAAAAAGAAAGTTCTATTCTAAGAAACTCGTAGTTTCTTTAATTTAGACAAGAAATGGATCAGGATGTGCCATAGACAAAAATAGAGATATAAGAAGTAATGTTGTATAGTCTATGGAATACTAAAAGTTTGTTTACGTATCAATCGGACCGTTCCAGACCGTTCCAATTTTGAAATAGACCGTTTGCACTCGGAGCAATTAACAAGCCTGGAGAAGTAACAATTAATTGAACAATAAAGCACTAGTTTGGCCTTTTTGGCTTATGGCAAAATGTCATGCGAAAAAAGAGGATAGATATATGTCAGTTCGACAGTTTGAAATGACATGTGCTCATTTCAATTTGTTTTAGTGACCAGTCTGGTCACTAACGCATGGTGATTTTAATTATTGTTTTTGAAGTGAAAAACATGTTTTCTAGTTTCTTAAGTTATTTTCTAAAAAGATAATTTACTAAAGATTACATGGCTTGTGTTATTCACGGCTGCAAAAGCCGTAGTACTGGGAAATCGGATGAAGATTGGAATTTGTCTTTTCACAGGTTAGTGTTTTGATCAATTTTTTTGTTAATTGTATTATAAATAAGTAAATTTACGTTATTTTCATAATCATCTATGTTTTATCTAACCGTAATCATTGAAATGAAATCATAATCAGCTTAGTTTTTAGAAAAAATGCAAAATATAACTTCCATAGTGTTGTGCAATTATCGATACTTGAGTAGGTACGAAGTACTTCATTGATAATGACTGCTTTAAGTTAAGTTAAGTTAAGGAGAAAAAAAAAGTATTTAAGTATGGATTTTATTGTTATTTGCAGGTTTCTGGCTTGAGAAAAATTAAAAGATGTTTGGGTTAAAGCTATAGCACAGGGAAAATTGAAAGCCTTCAAAACATTCTTGGCCTTGTTCAAATCATTTCGAATCAGACGAATCAGACGGAAAGAAAAGTAAAGTGCTTTGCAGAGATGCTGTGCCACAAGTTTAAGGTGGCATCTATTTTAAATAATAAATATTGTAATTTGTTAATTAAGTATCGAAATAAAATGTTGTAAAAAAAAATTTTAAATTAATTTATTTGTTTTATTTGAAGCAATTTATTTTAAACTTTTACCAATTTTTTCCTGTGGGAATGAATTACTTTCCCGCGGTAAATTGTAGCCTATATGTTATTCTGATGTTTAATCTGTAATAGGTATGTATAATTATTGTAAAATTCCATAAAAACTCATTCAGTAGTAGTTTTTTCGTGAAAGAATATCAAATGTCCATTCTTATATATATTTTTGCTTTTATAATATTAGTAGGATAGGATTATTGATTTGTAAAAAGATCAACCAGGTGGAAGTCAGATTCGCGCACGAAGGGTTCCGTATAATTCTATGAATGAATCTATGAAAACAGGAAAAAATACGTACCTTTTTACGAAACCATAAAAAACAACCTAAACCGAAATACCTAATAATATTTTTTTATAAATACCACTACCATACAATGCAAGGCAGTCAATACGCATCGTAAATGAATAATTCCAAATTAAACGAATCTTAAAATTTGGAATTACCTATCCATAATTCAAAATTAAAAGAATCTTAAATTATCTTCAAGCAATTTTATAACTTATTTTTTTTATTTATCGATATTTTAGTATTCGATAAAGTAAAGGCAAGCACTACCTTTTTAGAACAAAAAGTGGCTACATGAGGATTTGAATGCCAAGCAGATAACAGTGTGTTGTCTCTTTCTATCGCATTAATTAGGGTATTGAATAAAAGAGAGCCACTATATAAGAAACGTTCAATTAATTGTTACTTCTCCAGGCTTGTTAATTGCTCCGAGCGTTTGCATTTTAAAACGACAATTTGCATAAAAAAACTTTCGTATTCCACTTTCATAGTGTTTTTCGGTTGCAAGTTTTTTGTAGTGGCAAGGTCGTTTATAAATAATTTTAATTGGTTTATGTTTTTTTTGAACACTCTACAATAAATACAATAGTTGCTAGAAATGGTTTTGTTCGTAGGAGCGTCTGTTATAACGAGATTTGATTCTTCCTAAACATTGAAGATATTTGTGGCCCTAGAAAAGAAAATAAGTCAAGTTCAGAGGGATTCATGACGACGTAAGTCTGCTCTGTTTATTACAATTCATCAGGAATTGACATTATGGTAATATCCCCCTGGCCGTTAATTAATTTATCGCACTATATGATTTTTTTCCCATCGATATTTATTGATATTTATAATGCTTTTCAACATAATTCAAATTAATAAATAAAATATTTTTAACAAATTATCATAGTCTACTAAACAAGAAGAAAATACAGACATATTAATTTCATAAATAAAGATCTATTATAGGCTAACAGAAACATGAGCAGTTCTTACCAACTAGTATAGGTACATTACTCACGCACATATCATTTCTCCCTCACAACTTGTGACGCACAGCGTACTCCAAATGACCACGGGCGCGTAATAGTCCGTTCAGAGGTCATATGCTGATCATTTTCTATTTTGAGTATATTTGTTTGTACCAAGAAATTGCCTTATATAATATTATATGATATTTATATCATGACTTTTATTATTGAATGGTTCCCTAAACTTTAAATCAATACCTACTATGTAAGCTTAAATTATGAGCTCATAATTATTTTATTTGTAAATCAAATATAAAGAATATTAATTAAGAGAGTATTAAGTACCAAAATCAGAGTTAATTGACTGCGATTGTGAGATTGAAACTTACCTATCTTATCTTAATACTATTATAAAGGCGAAAGTTTGTAAGTATGGATGTATGGATGTATGGATGTTTGTTACTCTTTCATGTAAAAACTACTGAACCGATCACAATGAAATTTAGCACACATATTATAGAGGGTAACTTGGATTAACACATAGGATAGGTTTTATCACGGAAATCCCACGGTAACGGGAACTATGCGGGTTTTCCTTTGAAAACGCGGGCGAAGCCGCGGGCGGAAATCTAGTTATTGAAATAATTGCAAAAATAGAAAAGGGAAATTTATAACACCATTTCAAAAGGATCAAAAGACTATCATACAGTGGATTTGAAGCGACGCGACGGTGCGTGTAGTGAAATATTTTGAGTTCCGACACTCAATCAATTTTGTATTGAATTTGCATGAAGCCTGCACGGCACATGTCAATATGCATTTGTATGACGAATATGGCATTTTTGTGAGAACCTTTGTTTGTAACTTTTGAGTTTATTGTTTCATGCTTTAAACATTCACGATTATTATCTCTAATCGAATAGAATTTTCAGAAATAACTCGTGGAGCTTAAATGAATTTAAATTATTGTGGCTAATAATAAGAAAATAACATGCAAAAGAAAATATATATACCTAACCATATTTAAAAGATGTTCAGTTTGTTAGGACTTAGGGCACATACATAATATTGTCAGCAAGTCGACGTATTTTTCTATGTCCCTCTAGATTTCAAAACAAAATCGCGTTAATTCATTAACTTCATAACTATCATTGACTTTTATGTTAGTAAATCTATATATTATACTAATTATTTTAAGTTTCCGCCTAAAATTTATTATATTTCTATGTTCGAATGACGGGTAAGAGTGGGGAATGTCACAGAAACTTTGAAATGTAAATCTCCCCTCTCCTCCAACGTAATACACTACAAAACGTTCCTAACGAAAGAACGATTAGAACTAGATGAAGCACAAATGCACTGCTGTTAACATTTTAAAAAATTCATCAGTTTAAATGCGATATCATTACTACGGATTGCTACACTCAGCTCCGGGTCGAGAGGGCACAATCCAACTCTATTATTTGCGTATTAGCTTCATCGTTTAAAAGTTGGAAATTATAGTGCTGTATAAGTTTAAACGAATCGTTGATAGGTCAAGCGGTAAACTGTAATCGTTTTATGTGATATATTGACTTATTTTTTGAAGGTCTTTCAAACTTTATAATTTCTCTATTATTAAAAATTATTAATTATACAAGTAAAAACTATGCTAGATAAAGCTTTTATTATACTGCAGACAATCTCAATTTTGTTTTATTTACTTCAGCGCTGTTTTAATTAATTTTCGCAATTAATAGAAAAACTCGATCTTTGTTTTTTTGTCACCATTGTATAAAATCGGCCCAATTAGTACCTTGCCAGTGCTGGGAGTTTTATATGAAGTACTCCCAACATCCTATTAGAATATTCTTATATCTAGTTCAAGTATTCAACAATCAAAGGGGTTAAAAGTTTTCTACTTCTACAACGTCCTCTATAATAATGTATCTAAGCTTTTTATTTATCGAAAGTTATTTAATACATTGCCAAGTTTTCAAAAAACAAAGAAATATTAATTCAACGAAACATTTTGAAATAACATTACAAAACGTCAAATTAGCGTTAAATAAAACGGAAATCGTTATATGAAACCACACATTAAAAATTGTAGAAGCATTATTCAAATAGTTCTTATGACCTGCCAGGATTTAAGCGGGTTATAGTAATGGCAAGCAAAAATGTGTTTTATTTGTTTATGAATTGAGTCGAAATAACATAGGTATTAAATATGCGGTTTTCTATGAAATAAGCACTGTAAACTCGACAGCGGATTGACTTGCAATGTGGGCATTATGTTTGACTACAAAATGGATTACGCTTATGTAATTTTAGGATCAAAACAGTCGCTTAATTCGTTAACTAAATGAAGTGATCTAAATCATAGAGTTAAATGCTGATATGTGACATGTTATAATAAATTGGTAAAAATCATGTAAAAATAGTTCTTTGTCATTGAAAGATATAGTTGGGTTCAAGATCAAGATATTCTTTTAAAATGTATAGATACGATGGCAAGATTATTGAGTTAATTGTAACAAATAAACGCACAAACAAAAATGAAAACTTTCATTTATCTAGGAAAATCAAGTATTTTTGTTTATCGCCGAGATTACCTTCACCTCTACGACTCTCTTCTACGAAAAGGTTGTTCTGTTAAATTCTATGGATGTAGGTACATTTCTAATTAGCAAAATAATATTTTATACCAGAAAATATTGATTTTATAAGGATGCTAAAGCTTTAAACGCAGCATAAAAAATACATTTCAATGACATATTATGATAAACATTTTTGTACACACTAGATATTACAACGATAGGTACTAATGCTTCGAGAAAATTCGATTAATCCCCATCAATGTTAAAAATCGGGTCTGAAACTAAAGGTAATTGGAGGTATTGAGCGCTTCGCAAATTTCAACTGGCAAACTCCATTTGCAGTTTGTTTTGACAGAAATTTTGAACTGTTTGTGCGCTGAGTGTTCTCGCTTTTTGCGATGTTTTCAATTTTAACTGCAAATAAAGCTCCGATAGGGGCCTGGCTGGATAGCTGATTGTCGAGTTCAAAATGTCAAAGTTCCATGCATTTTATACATTCGTTAAGTGATTGCTGAAAAACGATTGAATTAAAACACTTTGAAAAAGTAACATATTCTAGTGAGCTTTGAACGTGAGAAGTATTTATTTTTGTAAAAAAGAACCAATTTCAATGTTCCTTCTACGGTTTTCTATCCTAATTAAATTGAGTAACTAATTATGATATTGATTATGTTTGAAATGGTTGAGTTTTTGAAATGACGGTCATAAGAGTTATCTCTTATGACCGTCATTTCAAAAACTCATCAACTTACTTTCAGCGTTGCATAAATATAACTCACTACAGGAAGACTACAAAACCAATACAGATTTATTCAAATACTAAAGATCTCTAATAAATAAAACGAGTTAATACAATTCAATTTTACAAAAGCCCCTGAACGGAGATTTCGTTTGCAGTCTTTGTACATTAATTAAAAGAGTGTTCGTCTCTAATCTTTAAATAATATTCAACTAGTATTTTCTCTCTGTAATTATTAATATATACAATAGAGATTTTATGCCTAATGTAGCTATGGATATTTGCTTTTAAATAAGTATGAGATTATAACACTTTTTTACTGTATTCCCGGAATAGGATTGTAGAGGGAATAAGTTATTTAATATTTATTTCCCTATTCTTAGTTACCTAAATTAATTATATAACACATGAATCAAATTGGAGGATTATAGACTGTATTCAATACAGTCAACTTGTATTTGTACTGAATACACCCGGTGACCACAAGCGACCTTTTCATTTTAACGACTTTCACCTGCGTTTCACTGAAAATATACTGAACACCTGAATATCTCAAGAACTTACATAACGATAATGTTTTATTGTATTGAGGTTTAAATTTAGCACTACAATATCATCTAATGATGTATGTTAAATAATGATAGTGCATGTTATAGTTATAGTAAGGTATATTACAATTTACAAACTCGAATATTTTATACTACGCTGTTGTAAGTTAGATTAATTATTCAATATTTAAGAGTCGAATTTTAATGATAAAAAGCACGTATTAGAATTTTACTGTTTGTTGCTCTACAAAATCCAGCAATCGCGCTATCATATATGTATAACAAAAATCATTCTATCTATCTATCCAACTAGACTGAAAATGTATACTCATATCATATTTCACTTAGAGCATCATTTAAAACGTCAAGTTTGCATACAATAACGCAAATCATAAGAAATATTCACCCATTCATCCATCCATAAAATGACCTCATAAGCAGCGTATATATTTATATATTTCACATATTGTAGGTACTGCGCGAGTCATTCGTTACTAATGAGTTGCACTGACTTCTGCATCAGAGACGCACTTAAGGGCCCCTGTATTTAAATCGTACTAAAACATAGTATGAAAGTTTTTAAGGATATTTTTTTTTCTGTTTTAGAATGGCTGATCGGATTTGTATGGAATTTGGTACAGATATAGATTATAGTCTCCATTTTTATATGGATTACTTTTTACTGGGATACTAAGTAGAGCTGTGGGCTGAGTGAAGAATGACGAATGATAAATATTTATTTCTTATTATAATTTTATTGTTAAATTCTAATTCATGTTGCCCATGGAATAGATGACATAATAAGTTCGAATTACAATCGGTAAATGTTAAAGGTACTAATGGTCTAAAAAAATTAAAATGAAGGTCAATAATTGTCTGCCTTTCAGTTTTATTTAAATTAAGCTGCGTGATCAAGGGCCCTAGATTCGAAAATTCGCTCCTGCCGACTCACTGAACTTTTAAAGTGGCTTCGTCATAAGTCTAGCGAGATACAGATTAAAAATATGCCATATTTTAAAAGAGTTTTTATACCTAACGAAGGCATATAACTTTTGGATTTAGAATATAGGAAATGAACGTTTTGAGCGCTACTATTTGATGAGCGCTATTTAGTTTTTTATTGAAGATAAAATGAAAAGTTAATCCTTTCTTTGTGAGTGAATTTATGAAGAAAATTTGCTATTAAGGCCTAAATGACCTATTGAGATTGGTACTCTTTGCATCTTGAATGTAGCTTAATCATAATTTGTATGAGTTTTATTTTATCTGTGAGAGTATAGAGTCATTTTTGGAGATATTGTGCTTCATGGATAAAACCTAGATAATATTTTTTTTATACTAATTGTAAGTCTTCTATACTATTTTATAGGTATGATAGCTGATAGATGATCAAGGGTCCTATGCGAAAATTCTATGTATAATTCTGTAAATCTGTACCGAGATCGACCGAGTTCGAAGAAGAAACAATTAAGAATAAACAGACCAAACTATTTTTTTATAGTTTCCAATGTAAGTAAAAGTGTAATTATTTGGAGGGAAATGTATCAAGATGCCCGATAACAGAACTCTGTGCCAGACACGACCATTATCACTCGTTTTACAACAGATTTGGCTCACACTGGAAGCCGTTTAAAAAGCGATTTTCCGCCTCCGAGCACATGTCATTTTGTTAGATTTTGGCGTAGATTTGCTGATAAAAATGCCTCTTGAATTGAGTTTACATATTTTTAATATTGAAACGTTAAGTTATTTATATGCTTAATTTTAGTTACATCGATGATTTACCCTTGGTACCCTTTTATTATCACGTTTTCTCATACAAATTTAAATAAGTAAAATACTTATAAACATATCTCAGAATTTGACTAACTTTCTAAGACATTGTCGTGCAACTGTGGTATTTACTTATGCATTATTCATTCGTATTCAATAGAATTTAAACTCAAGAGTGAACGAAATACAAACTATTGTTGTACAACCGAGTAAATCTTTAAATAACGATGGATTGAAATGTTTACACAAGAATATTTAATCATAACCGAGTCGGTTGGATTTTTTTTATTTTTATTCAGAGTGCTGTTCGCTGCGACAGCTTTAGTTTATTTATCTTTCCTTTTAACAATGGTTTGTAATATTCTTCTATTTCTCTTTTCAGTCATTCATTTCGAGATTGATTGAATGAATCTGGTGCTGACTGCTGACAAAGCTGCAATGTAGGTAGTCGGTGTTTACTCTAGAGTTTTTATTACTTCAAGTAAGGCTTTTGTTGACCTAGAATTTTTGTTTTATCTCTAAATATAAAAATGAATCCCTATTTCACTTGTTCACGGCATCACGCGTGAACGTATTCCTTGAAGTACGATGATGGTTCTTATGGAGAGAAAACGTAATCATGTACCACGTGCGGATCCGGGGCGGACAGTTAGTTGAATATACCTACCAATGTCTATTTGATATAATATAAGTTTTCATAATTCTGAAATTGTAAAAGGTCTTACAATTTCACGTGAAACGTTCACGTATCAATTACATCAAGAAAGCCTCCCGCAGGCACTGACTCAATAGAATAATCTCGATTTCTTCTTCTCCGAAAGTTCGAAAATGATACTTGATATCTTTCAGGCTAAAACACCAACGAGGGAAAGCATACTTCATTGGCGTGATGATTTCACGTAAAGTATTAAACGGTAACCAACAAGGGAAAAGCCCAGTTCTTCATGGGCGTGATAGTAGAATGTAAGGTAAGGCTAAGTAAGGTATTCGAGAAGTTAATATTAAACCAATTGAGTAGTCATTTTGCAAATAATAATTTACTGCACACCAAACAGTTTGGTTTCACAAAGGGGCGCTCAACCACAGATGCTGGAGTTGCACTTCTAACACATATATATAAGGCATGGGAAAACTCAAAAAATGCTCTAGGGATATTTTGTGACCTCTCCAAGGCATTTGACTGCGTTGAACATTGTACTTTGTTACGTAAACTTAATCACTATGGAATTAAAGGAAAAGCCCAGAACCTCATAGCGTCATACCTGCATGATAGGATACAGACTGTAGTTGTTAATGGAGAACGTTCTAGCGGTGCGTCAATTAACATTGGTGTTCCACAGGGGTCAATTTTAGGTCCCTTCTTGTTCTTGGTATATATCAATGATCTTCCCTATTATTTGCAGGATAGGTGTGAAATAGTTCTGTTTGCAGATGATACCTCATTAATTTTTAATGTGGATAGGCATGACCCAAATGTTGACGAAGTGAACAGTGCTCTTTTACACATATCTGAATGGTTTACTGCCAATAATTTATTATTAAATGCCAAAAAAACCACTTGTGTTGAATTTTTACTTCCTAATGTAAAAAAGTTGAACAGAGATATTACCTTGAACGGGGAGGTATTGCATCCTACTGAGTCTACTGTATTTCTAGGGTTAACATTGGACGAGAAACTACAGTGGGGAGCCCATGTCAACACCGCTGCAGGTAAGCTCAGTTCTGCTGCATATGCAGTCCGAAAAATAAGGCATCTCACCGATGAAGATACGGCCAGATTGGTTTATTTCAGCTACTTTCATAGCATTATGTCCTATGGAATTCTACTGTGGGGCAGGGCTGCAGATATAGAAACTATATTTATCTTACAGAAAAGAGCCATTCGCTCTATATATAATTTACGTGCTCGGGACTCACTAAGAGATCATTTTAAGAATACTGGTATCCTTACTGTACCATCACAGTATATATTTAATAATATTTTGCATGTACACAAAAGCTCTGACTTACACACAAGAGTAGGAGATAGACACGATTATGGCACAAGGAACAAGAATAGAATTGAAATGCCATTTTTCCGATTAGCTAAAGTTAAAAATTCATTTATGGGTCAAGGTATACGCTTATACAATAGAATTCCTCATAATATTAAAGAGTTTAGTAGTACTAAATTTAAAACTTACATAAAAAATGTACTAGTTCAGAGAGCGTACTACAGTATTCAGGAATATATGGACGATAAAGACCCATGGAGGGTTGTCGCGTAAAAACCACAGGACAGTTCTTTGGCATATTATGTAGTTAGGTAGATATAAGTTACATATTATGTAAATTTATTGACATTATTTAAAAGAGCAACTATGGAGTTTCTTGCCGATTCTTCTCCATAGATACTGCTTTCCGAATCGGTGGTAAATGTTAAAATACTATGTAATGACGATTCGAAAGTGCTACTAAATAGTAGTCTAATTGAATAAATGAATGTTTGAGTTTGAGTAAAGTATAAAGCGGCTAAATAAAATGGTACCTTTATTGGATCACTTCGTTGTTCCGCTAGACCATCCGCCGGTGCATCCGTCCATCTATTCGCTTATTTATTCACTACTTTTGAAACTTTTCATTATTCCCGGGTTCTATCGCTAGACTCATATTTCAAAAATGTTCACGTGTTTTTCTAGTGGATTATCTTTTATGTTCATAGGTACCTGCTTCATGTTCCGTTGAAAGGATTGTACTACAATTTGAAGAATAATCATTTTAATTTATACGTAATAAATATTTCGATTCGAACGCAAAATTTTCTTTCAAGCTTTTATTTTTGTTTATGCAATTTGTGCGCATTAATAATATCAAGGAAATTAAAATGAGCTTAAAAAAATAAAAACACAATTTTATTTCAGCCTAGCTATGAAACCTATAAACACGACAATGCAGTTTACAACGAGCGTGATCACCCTCACTTCTGCCTATGACATTAAACATACTCGCATTCATATTAGTTTCACAATATTATCAAAACGTTTTAATTATGCCCTACATATGTACGTACACCTTGCATATTTTAGTCTAACCTCTTCTAATGGCAGGTAATAACATTTTATACTAAGACTGTAAGCAGTCGAACTATTACATACCGATTTTATTTTCATGTTCGCTAAAACCCAAAACGTTCGTGAGGTAAATTATTCATATTATATCCGAAATGCCAGTCCCTAATGAGTGCTTTCTGTGTTTTATTGCCCGATCGCGTATTAAGTTATAAAATTGAAGTTTAGTATTGTGATGGTATGCGATGGTGTTGAATTGAAATTTAATTCAGATTAAATGACTTGAAAATTTAATGAATGTTTGTAAAGTTTGATGCAATTTTTTATTTCATTTGGTTTTGGGTCATTAGCATTATAAGCATAATGTTGTATGTTTTGTTCAATTAAATTCCTATAAAATAACTTTTGATGGAATTTAAAAAATCTTTTTTTGGTACACTTACAAAATGAGTGCACGGTGGGGAGGAGAAATCGATTTATTCCGCTTGGAACGTATAGAAGATCCTGTCAAAACATATTAACTCTGACAGTTTTATATCGATGTAACGGAAACCGTTAACATTGATAAAAATATCAAGGTCAGGGAAATGCGAAACAATCGAAAGTTGCGTGTTCGGCTAGCTCACGAACGCCTCCTGTCTGCTTCCCGCAGTGGTGGCACAAATATTATGGTAATATTTGGTAAACGGACGTGCAAAATCAGTGGAGGCATCATATTGTGGCGTGCACTTCGATCGTCAAGCAAGGCGCGGAGGAAACGTCAGAAAAATCGAATTTCCATGCCGGCAGTCGAGGTTGAGGCGGCGCGGCGCGAGCACCGCGCACACAGCGCCCGCGCGCGCCCTACTGCCCGTGCAGTCCACGACGCCGCGTCCCGCGAGGACAACCTTCCAAATTCAAAATTCGAACTGTCAAACTTCGAAAAAAGTTCTCAACGGCCAGTGCTCGGTTGAATTATTTTTAAAAGTGAGCTAATTAACAGATTATGGGTTTGGCAACGACCGCCCTTATCGCGGGTCAACTTTTCGACCGACTTTTTGTGTTGTTTCTATTAAAAGGTGACGTCATTGTTGAGGGTAATTTGTCAAATAAAAATAATATTGCGAATAATAACTGAATCAAGTTAATTGCACTGTCTCACACGTGTAAATATCAAGTATGTATCTACCTACGAATGAAGGACTTTGTAGATTACTTTCGATTATAAACTATTGATTTTATATAAGCGGATGTAGTTGTGGTTCTTAGACTTTTAATGTAAACAAGGTTTATTTTTAAATTATTATGTTCATTATATTTTCTTCAAGTATTTTGATTGTGTTTAATTACACATAATGAGTAATTAGTATCGATACGATGTGTAAAATAAATTATTCACATCAGTATATGATATATGAATTTACGTATTATCTACTTGTGAAATAATAGGTTTAAATTGTTATGTTACAATATCAAAAAATATAAACAATATTGTATTATGTTTAATGTATTTTGAATTCTTTGATTGGTTCAATATATAAAAATCTATTTAATTTATATTCTTATGTTTGAAACTAAAACTTTAAAATTGATACGAATAGGCATTGTATAATTTATTCATCGTTCAAAGAATTCAACTTATATTGAATACAAATAAAAACTTTGCAGCCATATTGAATTTCCTTAAAACTTTACTGAAAACAAGAACTAAGTTTCATAGATCAGATTTCAATGATTTTATTCAGTTATAATTTTTAAGGTTCAGTCAACTAATTATTTGTAAAGTAATATTCATGAAGGTTTATTATTATTTTTAAATAATTTTAATATAAAATATTACTAGGTACATCGTAGGAATTGTGTGAAAATATTATATAGTTTTAAAGTATTGTATAATAATAAGATAGATGTAATAGATAAAAAATGTATACAGGCTCGTTATAAAATTGTTTTAAAGTTAATAACTTTCACGTGTTACCAGTTACGAAGTGTATAGACTATAAATAATTTTATTTGAAATAAGAATTATCCTTCTTTATTATTCTTCTATTGTCTGTGACAGAAGATTGTGAGGATTCTTGCAATATGGAATATCGTTTTGGATTTAAAAGTGTACCTTGGATTTCTTGAACCAGGTCAGTATCATTATTTTTCATTTATTTTAAATTAACCATCAGCAAGCTTATTATAAGCTTTTATAAAGTTCTGTCTTATTGTGTACGAAACAGATACTTTATGGTTGTTTCACTAATCAAACTTTATTTAGGGCCTAATATAGTTTGAGCTTTCTATTCAGAATGAGACTTGTTGTTATTACTTTTACTAGATATAGAACCCAGGAATTCTTGATCGTAATGCACATAATCCGTCACTGCACCTGAGTTACCCGTAGCATAAGAATAGAAAAAGTTTCCTAGAAAAAAAGCACCCTAAGTAAACATTCTGCTAGTATTACATGAAACGTATACAATTGAATCCATTTTGTAAACATTGTTATAAATTGTGTAAACTTTAGTACGGTAATTTATTTACAATTGTCGCTATGGGTTAGCAATCTATCGATCAACGATGGCCAATTACTAACGATACTACGTTGTCTTTAAGCAGATAGTAGTTTTTATTTTCACTTTGAAACGTTTATTTAGTTGCCTATATTGAAATATAGAGTTTTACAATCCTAGCGATTAAGCTGGTAGGTAAATCGAGCAATAAAATGATAAAGTTGAGTTTTCATAAACACAATATCTCGATCTCTACACAATGTTTAACGTGTGTACAAGCAGTTAACTTTGTCTCCTCTTGAAGCATCAGATCGGTTTTCAGATCATTGCAATTATTAGTTATACTAACGGAAACTTGAATATTTGTGTCTTATGCAAAGCCTCCTTTTAACCCTCTATCGGAATATTCGTCTTATCTTCTCCTAAATATTCTAGCAGATTTTCTAGATACAAATAGGTAGTATTGCGCTTACCAAGAAGGGTGCTAAAAACAATATTTACAAAATGTTTCACATTCAATTGAAGTGATAAATTAAAACTCAACCAGCTTATCTGGATGCTATTTAATTCGAAGTGAACAATAATTTAATATCGCTTGTTTGTCAGGTTCGCATTAAATTTAATTGTGTTTCGGATAAAGCAAGCTATGCTTTGTCACATGTTTAATTTAGAGTTAATTTTATTGTTAACAGTCGCTCTGCTAAATGCAATAACAAAAGTTTATTATGTCACTAGCTGCGCTCCGCGGTTTCATCCGCGTGGCTCCGCTCCTATAGGTCATAGCGTGATGATTTATAGCCTATAGCCTTCCTCGATAAATGGGCTATCTAACAGCGTAAGAATTTTTTAAATCGGACCAGAGTCCTGAGATTAGCGCGTTCAAACAAACAAACTCTTCAGCTTTATAATATTAGTATAGATTATTTACTTCACGTTTGTGGGCATTCGCGGTTTTACTTATAAGCGTTATGAATGAGGTTTAAAACTTTCACAGGTAATAAATTCTTTTCATTATTTATAATGTCGACGGTTAAGAACCTAATTATGAAATCTAAATGAAGAGAATATGAAATCATAACAGCACGTTTAACGCAATTTTATTATGCTTATGTCACAGTGATTAAGATTAACAATACCAAATTTAACTGACTAAAATCTATAATCTTCTTAAATTTTATAGATAACGCACGTTAATGCTTATTTTAACACAGATTTTCAACATATTCATGACCACAATTCAATCTGAAAGCAACCCGATTTCATGTTGCAATAGCAAACTGATTATTTACATTTCTATAAGTTTTATCGCCATCAAAATAATTCGGTTACCCTCGACATTAGCAAGGTCATGTGGCCACGTAATTTCTTAAGCCTAGGTTATTCCACCCTGTGTATACGTAGTCATGCTAGATTGGATTACCATCGATTAGCAATTCCAAACGTCAAACGGTGAAGGTGAAATGTCCGGATTTAAATTAGCGAATCTTCTTAGACTGTATACCTTATAGCTTAGGCTTCACATCAGGTTGGTGGCAATGGCAATTCAAGTGTGTTAATTACGTGTCGGGCTTTAGAAATATATATCTATATTCCTCTATGTATTTATACTTAGTTACTAGCTTTCCCCTCGCGGCTTCGCCCCGGTAGTAAAGCAAAAGGATTTTTCTCTGTCCTAACATGAAGAAAAGACATACAGACAGACAGAGTCACTTTCATAATCATAATATTAGTTATCGTAATACCTTTAAACGCACAATTTATAAAGATATGTCGATGTTATATTAATGACACTATGAAAAAAAGGCAAGCACTAAATACCTAGTTAACTATCATTTAACATTTTCCTAACGTCAGTACCTAATAATTAATTGTCTGTTATGGAGTAATTAGAATAAAGGTTCTAGTCCATTATTTTTATTTATTGCATCTGTGGTCTGTCAAATAAAAAGTTATTCTGTGATTTATAAAGCAGTGACATTGAGAAAATATAAATCATCGACGTTCCACGAAATACAGAAAATATTGTATTAAACACTCGTTTTAACATTAACTGTTATTATTTTTTATTTCGTTAGATATTTAAAGCGATGACTGTTGCAAAAATATCACAATCCTACGTTATATTGAAGTATTAACCCAACCACCGAAAGGCCCGATCGGGGCACGACACAATAGATTTTCTATTGTGTCTGTGATTCCGGGGACTGAGGGCTTAACTTAGATTATTTACAGATAAAAATAAATAATTGTTATTGATTTTTTTAACAGCAATAATATTATAAATAAATCCTCGTGAAGGGGAAAAATACTTAATTAAACACTGCAATATGCATTATAATAAGAGAAAATTGCGGCTATACACAATTTCATAATTAATAATAATGAGTGATAATTAATCAATCTTAATCAGGTTTTTAACACCTCGTTATACGATGTCAAAATTAAAAGAGTAAAAGAATTATTAAATTTTATTCCAATCTCAAGCCGCTCTTTAAATTACTGCTTCGCTTTCAAATACGTCAATTAATTTATTATATTTGTTGAATTATGTTCGTTTTTATTGTAGTATATTTTTATTACGAATTTTTAAAGTCAACACTATAACTTTTACTTATATTTTATGTACATAAGAGACAGGAATAGTCAATATTTCTATACATATTATGCTCATCATTAAACAAGCAAGAAAACTTCCAAAATTACATACATCGACCCCAATAGTAGTTAACATAAAAACGGTATAGCATTGATTCCACAATGGAATATGAAAAAGCTATTGTATTCCTGATAAAGGTGTTTTCTTCACGTCTCTGATTGTGGGTTATTAAAATGACATTACTGCAAGGTGACGACTTATATTGTACTCACATTTCGGTGTTTATTGCCTCGTTGATGGATTCTATTGGAACTGCTATCGTGTGCTGTTAGATCAATATTTTGAAGCAACGATTGATATTAAATGATTCGTTTGTATGTTTTCAGGTGGCCAAACATTTGATGTTTATTTAAGTTGTACGAGAATGGCATTTAAGTATTTTTAGCTATTGCTATTCCAAAGAAGTGAGTGATGATGAAACAGTATTTTTAATTTCATATAATATTATTGTAGTATTATAAGTAAATATTAGATGTTACAAATTCTTGAAGTTCGGTGATAATTGTAAAATTATGGGCAAAAATCTGCAAGTATCAATCCCATATAATACTGATCTCTAATTATCCACTGAAAAATAGAAAAGTGATATATTAACGCTTTAGATTTTTTTAGAAAAGTGTGAATAAGTTACGTTTGTTCGCTAAATGAATACGTAGAGCTTTTTTTATAAATAAATTGTTTATCAAAAATTGTAAATTTCCAACCAACTAAATAACTACGTTCAAAAAGTTTCACACAAGGAAGGGTTTTATAAAACCCCCATATCATAAGGGAAATATTCCGTAATTACTTCTGCATAACTTTTCGTTAGAATGTTACTTTGTTTAATTTTTTGACCTTAATTAAAATTCCTCATTTATAAAGCAGTGTATAGCAATGAGCGTATTTCTATTGAAGTGAGAATTTTTGTTATAAGTGGAAGAAGTCGGTGACCTTTTATTATTACGAAGTACACTTTAATTTAATTTGTACCTAAATTTAGGTTATAAGAAGTAAGAAAATTAGTAAGTAATTATATACATAGTGACTGCTCCGAATAAAAAAAATAGTTTTGTGTGTGTTAAAAAACTAATTCATCATCACTCGCTTATTTGTGGGATGATAAGTGGGATTAAAAAACTTCTGATATCAAAACACTATATAAAAAATAGCGTGTGTGTCAAGCACACGTGTCCGAAGTGAAACTTCTTTGGCAGGATTCGTCGCCTTACTCCATGACGTGACGGTATTGCCATGAAAAGACCTTGAAATTTTACGCTCAACACGCCTAAAGAAGTTTCACTTCAAAAACAAAAGCTAAACATAAGTTTAAACTGTATTTATTCAGATGCGATTCCATAACATCTTAAGCATACAACTTACAAACTGAACTCGTATTTAAACAAAGACAATGCTATATGTAAATTATTCTAGCATATGAATACCTACTAGTTGCTGCCACAAACTTTCTGAATATTGATTCGATGCATACTAGTAACAGATCGTTGTTACTTTTGTCATGAAACAAAACATTTGTCGTGAATTGAAAGTTTGTTTTGCGTGTGTCGTAGCGAAAGAGTTTAGTCACATACCTATACTATACATCCAACATATGTAAATATTTCTTAATGCGTAAAAAATTATGGGCATTATACTAAAAATAAATTTATGGAACGAAACAATGGAAGTTATAGGAGAAAATAAAATGTCACAAAAAGTAATGCTGGAAAAATTAAAACCCTCGACTATATCAATTCTATATTATACAATATATGTATGTATACTATATGTGTTGCATGCATAATGTATATGTTCACAAAAACAAGTCCTCAATGAAAGTATTAAGTAACAATTAGATAAACTACATAACAAGAGAAACAAAATGCTACTATCACCCATCCAATGTAATTGACCCCATTCCCATTTACAAGGGAAACACACATTAACAAAAACGAATGCACATTCTTCTTTGTCTAATATCTACTGTATCACTTAGTCAAGTCAGTTCATTTGCCTGCCTCTATCATAAAAATGAATTTCTTTTAAGAAAGTATCATTCCAGTTGTAAAATACAATTTAGAACTTTAATATAACGTTTCCATTGTGAACTTAAAAATGGCATTGAAAAGGCTTAGTGGGGTATATTTAACTATAGCGAACTTGGGCATTCTCTGAAAAGAGTTTAAATTTTTATAGCGGACTTCGCTTCTTTCAGAATCTTAATAATAGGATCACATTAATTTATTCAACGAACAATTTTGTAAAAATATAAAATGAACCTTGTGATTTGAAGCAAACATCTGATTTAAATAGTTATGGACGTTATGGTACTATGTTTTTTAAAAATCTTTTTGTGTCTCACTTACTAATGGCAAATCTAAATACATATACATATACATCACTACAATCTCATTTCATCATCGATATCTTAATTATTTAATGCAGTTGAAAATTTGAAGAAATGTTGATGTCTTTATTAAATAAGAAAATGTATAAACCATCTCAATTATTAACCATAACGAGAGGAAATATATTATACCTATTATATTTAGTATAGTGTGAGTACACTATACTCATTCATTGATATCCCCTCACCTCAACCCAGTATACAACGGAACAGCTAGTAGCTACTCTAACACTTCTATACATACGAAAAACACTTGACACACGAGAAGATAAGACCATTATAGCCGGGCATTATCTAAAAATCTTTATAAAGTCACTTAAAAGCCCTCGTCGAGGCTACAGATTTATTATCGAACTATGCGATCGGAGAGTAGATGCTTCAGATGGAAGCTGAAAGGTGATGAATAAGACCTTCTGAAAAACGCTTGAAAAAACCTGACTTGCCAACACAAGGGTTTTCGAGGCTTTGTGATACCTACAAAACAAGATGGTGCTCCAATGAAGGCCATTCTTTAAATATACCAGTTTATACTGTTATTTTGTTTATTATTTATTTTTTAATATTTATTACAATATGATAAATATATTTATTTCATTATGTAATATAATATTTTTTACATGTACTATATATACAACAATTATATAAGTATAGTCAACTTTCATAAAAATATGGAAGATTTATTTTGTTGATAAGTCATCAGGTTGATAAACTATAAATTATTTTACTATATATTGATAAGAAAATCTTCTACAATTTTAATATCGTTATCGTTGTTCAATGCTCTCGAATCGTAGCTCGTGTAGCACATCGTAGCAGTTCGTAGCGTTGCTACGGCACTGAATTATATATTGTACAATATGGGTTTAATTCAAACGGTTGCATTATGTAGTGCTAATAATTGATTTACTGGGAATCTATTTAAATATTACAATTGGATTGGAACTTAATTTATACTCGAAGGAGTAATTTTCTTGATAGCTTTACACATTAATAGTTAGGACATACGGTTGATGTTGTGTGCAGGCTAAAAAATATTATGTATGTAAATTTCCGGTACATAAATAATATTCATACTTTAAAAGTTTTCCAAAAATATAATTAGTTATTTCCAAACATAATATCAAACACACTTTTTATTTAGCTATTAATTTCATAACCTACATTCAGACGTATTCCATATTGGGATATGGACGATGAATATAACCTATTGCACAATATACTCAATGTGGAATTCCTCAGATTTTTTTATATTTAAACATTGACAAATTACATGAAACTAAGTTAACTGCGGTATTTATATTTTCCTTTGTATTTACACTTTCAGTTATCGGTCAATCACAGCATTCCTTGAACTCAACTATGTCACGAAAGTACTAAGTTCATATTAATTTCCATTTATTAAGAATGTGGCAACAATTAAATACTTTTATGTCACTTATGATTTTATTACAGATCTTACGACTAATAATTAATAATAATTAATACGACTTTCTTCCGAAAGTGCCAATGACTTAATAAATAGTTTAATATAGGTAAATTTAATATCTTACCAAAAAAATATATTTCCTTTAGGTATAACTATTTATCTACATAATATAATTTTACTTCCAAAATATTATTCAGTATAATTTTATACAATGCATGATCTTGGCTTTACTTTCCCTATCGATCATAAATACAATACCTTTTGAATTTTTGCTTTTATGACGTCATCACTCCAACGTCATCATTCATTTGATACTGAGAGTTGAGACCATAACCTCATAGTCTTTATATATAAAAATGAATCGCAAAATGTGTTGGTAAGCGCATAACTCGAGAACGGCTGAACCGATTTCGATAATTCTTTTTTTATTATATTCCTTGAAGTACGAGGATGGTTCTTATGTAGAGAAAACGTAAATATTATGTACCACGGGCGAAGCCGGGGCGGACCGCTAGTTCTTAATAAACAATTCACATAGGCGTAGTTACTTAAGTAATGACGTTAATTTAGATTAGCGCAGGCCGGCGTGAGCGCAACATTATTTATTCCATTTAACTTTACCGTTTTACATATTGGGGTGGGCTCCATTCATACGACTCGGCCTTGGCCGTGATGTAGTTAAACCTTTTTGCTCATAAATATTGTTATTAAGTTATACCGAGATCTCTATATACTTGAAAATGTTTACCATGAACCATTTAGGTATATCTAATGTACTGATAAAATGTTTAAAACATTAAAAAAGAACGTGTGTGCCGAGTACACGTGTCAGAAGTGAAACTGCTTTAATATTCAAATATACCAAAATCGTCGCCTTACTTCATGACGTGACGGTATTGCCATGACGCGACCTTAAAATTTTACTCTAAGCACGCTTGAATAAGTTTCACTTCAAAACTTATTGCATAATGACGAAAACTGTGTAATATTTTTGTCAGCTAATTTCCTAATCAACTATTCATCTGTATATTACGGAAAACAAAATAACAAACAAGACTATTATAATCATTATTTCAAACAATAGATGAATGGTAGTCCCCTAAAATTTATAAGCATTATAAATAAATAAAATTTATTTCATAATGATAAATGCATTGAACTAGTGCAACAAGAAAACATTAATGTCTGCAATTACTCTATTCACAATTTCAGCATTTAAAAATTATTAGCACAAAAAACGGGGAGAGTTTTAAACATGAATTTTGTGGAATTAATTTATCTAATGGTAACATTTCGTGCTGTAGCGTGTAGTTTTGGCACGATATGTTTACCGAATATTGATCTAATATAATTATGTTATGAGCTAATTACTCATTTGCCCGTTCATAACGGTTGCATTAATTTAGCACCACAAATTTTATGTGTAATATAGCCATTTATTTATGATAACAATATTCTGCATTACACCGAGCTTCGCTATATTACATAATGTTTAATTGTTTAGCATTAGACAATAGGCCCGTTATAAAATCCAACAGTATAGACTTTAAATGTAGTTAATTATT
>CAJQZN010026809.1:0-19126 GCA_907164685.1 Colias eurytheme
ATAGATCATGGATTATGTATTCTTTTAAAAAAATATTCAATGTACAGCTGTTTTGACTTTCCTACGATTTTATTATATGTATAGATAGTTATTCAGAATAAATAAGGATTATGACTCTCTAGGGAAGGAGACATTGTTAATTGTCATAAATCTTTAGGGAAATGAAACCTTAGTATGTACGCCGTGGTTATAATGTACCTACTTACCTCTTTGTAACTAGCTGACCCGACAGACGTTGTCCTGTTTTCACTCAAATTGTCAAACCCGTGAAAAGTTTTAATTTTAAATGCTTAGTTGAAATGGGTTAAATCTTTAAATATTCTTAATTTTTATGTGCAA
Organism: Colias eurytheme; assembly: GCA_907164685.1. Taxonomy (NCBI): domain Eukaryota; kingdom Metazoa; phylum Arthropoda; class Insecta; order Lepidoptera; family Pieridae; genus Colias; species Colias eurytheme. The sequence goes on from CAJQZN010026809.1 coordinate 340, forward strand.
ATTTCTAGAGTTTTTCCAGGATCTAATGAATCATTGTTCTGACAATAACGAACATACTTATCAAGATAAGAATAATTATCGAAATCGGTGAAGCCTTTTTGGTGTTCGGTGTTCTTTTGTTATAGAGGCTTTTTTCTATGTAGAGATTCGTATTAGAACTGTATAGAAAAAACTATAATATAGATTTAAATATATAGACTGAATATCTAATAAAACAATATAATTAATAATTATGGTGTAGCGTTTTATGGCTAAGATTGTTCCTCGTTGGTTTTGAGACTGCACAGACGCAAAGATGAGCAAATTTTTTGTATATTTTTTTAAATTTATATTCATTTATGTTTTCCAGTTCAAATCGCTACTTATATTCTTATATTATTATTAATATCTGTTTGATAACGACGCGAATTAGATATTTTAAATCTAAACTTAAGTTAAATAAATATATTTTCATCAGTATAACTAACGACGAATTCTTAATAGATTTATTTGCATTTATTATACAAAAGACACACGCACGCACTGTTAATGGCAATTATAATGTTAAATTCCTTCGCTCTTATAGTGAAACGAAATTTATAGAGCAATTAACGAGCCTCAACATTAAAACAAAGACTTACGGATTGATATCCCACTCGGTAAGGAGTTTCAGGAATATGTTTAATCGTTAATTCAACTAATCTACTGATATCGATTAAAATGTTATCACCGAGTTCCCTCAAGGCCACCGGTTAATTCTTTATGAACGACTGTGTTACACGCGTCTAACAAGATTATTGGTGTATATACTGTCGCAGCTGAAATAAATCCTCTGACGTCACTTTTCGAACCCTGAACAATGCTTATACTTGGATTATACCGTTGCGATAATAAATTTTGTTTTTACATTTCTAATGAACGCGCGTAAACTGACGGAAGTCATGACATTATTTCCGGTAATCAATTCACCATACTAAATTGCCACTGTTAAAGACTTGTACTATAAATTTTAAAGGTGTTCAAAATTGGCTAAGTGGTAAGTACTACAGCACCAAACACCAAGCGTGCGGATACGTGGTACAGGGGTGGTACCAACGCGTCAAGGGTCGCGGCGGGTCACCCGTCGAGCCAGCACCTGGATGTCTTCGTGGATCTCGGCCAGCTCCTCGTGCAGATTGCGCGACTCCGCCAGCAAGGCGTCTATCCGCCGCGCTGCCGCCGTCAGCCCGTTCTCGTCTTCGAAGTCCTCCTCATCGTCCTCCACGGCCAACGCCAACTTGCCCAAACGCTCCCGCTCTAACGCTTCCCTGATGCCGCCCCCACGCTTCCGAAATTCCCGTAATAACTCTCTACGTATGTGACTGCCGCTCTGTTCGTCCTCCTCGGCCTCCCGCAACTCGTCAGCTAAAGACCGCTCCCGCTTCGAGTCCGGCTGGCGCGGCTGTTTCTTTGGGCTGGTCTGCTCTTTCTCTGCGACCGGTGTGGACTGGGCGTTCGGCGGATGTGTTCTCTGGAGGAAGCGCCAGGTGTCCTCATCGTAAGGCTTGATCAGGCCTCTTCTAGGCGTCGCCCGGACGATCGCCTCGAGTTCGTCCCGACCGGGGTCGTCCGGTTTTAACAGCTCCAGGATTTTCACGCGTCGCGGGGAGAGCGGGGGGAACTTCCTGTCGGCAGAGACGGTGAGGCGCTGCTCTCGGGCGTGCCGGCTGACGATCTCGTATTGTGTCTCGCGGCGGTACAAACTCATGTCGCGCACGAGCGGCGCGCGCGGACGCACTGATCGGCCCGTGCCCCGTACTACGAAAGCGGCACGCGAGTACGTTATTGTTTTAGTGAATAATTCGCCTAGTTACGAGGCGAAATCGGATTTCGATGAGCTAATTAGTCATTGCCGCGCTCCCCGGCTGTCGCAGCTCAAGTGCAACGTTACACTTATTCAATTATGCTAAAACAAAACGCAGAATGAAGATGTAACCTAATTAGTTCATAAACAAATTTGTTTGATTACTTAATTATCTATTGTTTGATTTGCAAAACGGTATTTTAGTTAAATAATTAACGATCTTGTTTTGTTTTGTGATGATAAGTTTAATTTAAATAGCTTATACCTAAGGCTTATAGGTAGATACTATATAGCTTGCTTCTGAATAATTATTAAAATTATTTTGCATATTGCTCATTGATAAAAAATGTTATTATAAATTATTGTGTTAAAACAATATTTTTAAAATAGATGTTGCATAATATTTGTTAAAACAAGACAGTCCGGCCCTCATAAATAGCTAATTGCATAATATATAAGTAGTTTGCCGACAGAACTTGTTAATAAAACTTGTTTATGGCCACTTTAAATTATGGTAAAGTTTATATTGAAGGGGAATTTTAAAAGCAAGCGTCATAGGTGTGACGTGATCTCTATAAATTTAGTAATGCAAGTATAATATTGCAAAAAACTCATTATAATGTATTGATCGATATTTATATACAATCTTTTTATAAATGTCTGCTGTCAGTCTAATTTAAAAAACTACTTATTCGATTAGATACGAGATAGAGCCAGTTTTTGTATAAAATCTAAATTGATAAATAACACTGTTGTGAAAAAACTAAAAGGCCACAGTTTTAAGATATGTCTGCCAGATGTTTTATGTTTTTAGACATAATAAATGTGCAATAATTCTACTTTATATTCAAACAAGTGAAATCTCACTTCCTTATGGGTATGGTGAAAATGCATTTCACATTTTATTACCTCAGTTTAGACAAAAATAGTCAGACATACGGACATTAAAACCTAGTAATTTGAATTTCTATTGCAAAAATATAATATGAAGCTGTAATGATTCATTATCAATGTTAATGAGAATTCGATGAATATTTGTATCAATAAAGATTCTATCGAAACCTATTTGAATTTTAGTTGAATTTCTTTGAGTAATTATTCATATTGATAAAAATTCTATCGAAATCTTAATCTATACTAATATTATAAAGCTGAAGAGTTTGTTTGTTTGAACGCGCTAATCTCAGGAACTACTGGTCCGATTTGTAAAATTCTTTCAGTGTTAGATAGCCCATTTATCAAGGAAGGCTATAGGCTATATATCGTCACGCTAAGATTAACAGGAGCGGAGCAATGCGGGTGAAACCGCGCGGAACAGCTAGTTCAATTGGTTAGGGAGCCAGGTGCAAATTTGGTTCATTATTTCCTCTCAAGAGATAATTCGTGAGACGCATGAGAGTATAGTATTATAAAGCCTCGTGAACGTCAGCTGGCGCTCGGTTGGGGGGGTGAGCGGTTGTAGCCTCCCACGCACATAGGAAAAAAAATACATTCATTCATTCATTTCCTCTCAGCTAAAAATTTGTCAAATTGTAGCTAACCCAATATCTCAACGAAAAAAAATAGTCAGCTGGTTACAACATGGTGTATTATACGTCAGCTGGTGTCTCGAACATGAAAGTTAAATTTAAAGAAAAATTTATTTTCCGTTATTTCCTCTCAAACAAAAATTTACCTGATGATAGCTTATATGTAACTGTGGATAAATATATATGTCAGCTGGCTGTATCTTGGTGGAAAAACCGTCAGCTGATACGGGAGGCTACAACCGCTCTTCCCCCCAACCGAGCTCCAGCTGACGTTCACGAGGCTTCATAATACTATACTTTGATGCATTTTACTAATTACCGCTTGAGAGGAACTTGGTCATAAAATCTGCTGCTGGCTCCCGGACCAAATATAAAGTTATTAATTGTACATTGCTTTTGCGTTATTAAAAAAATATTGTAATTCACATTAATGTAGAGTACATAACGTATTGCACATATTTTTTTTTTAATTTTTTTCCTTTTCTAAAGATATAGGAAAATGAATGAAAAGGTCTCCGAGTAGCTTCTGTATGTAAAATGATCTTCTATCTTGTGGTTGAACCGGTGTTTAACGCTTTGTTAATAGACCGTAATACAATCTTTAAACCTTAATTACAATGTAAGAACTTCTTGAATTGGAAAATTGGTTATTTTACTTATGTATAAAAAACTTAAGGTCAAGGAAAGAAAGAATATATGTTTAGTAAAAGATTTCTCTATAATAAACATTTTAAAAAGTAAATGTGTTTCATTTCTTTCATTTATTAATAATCGTCAAATGAACATTTGTGCTATCATTTTTGTTGTGTTTTCACGACGTCCGTTTGTGTTATTTTCTATCTATTATAACAAAAAAGAAAGCAAAATTAAGGGTTATTTACTAATACTATAAATGATTGGTTTGTCATGATGAATATTACAATACCACGGAAAATGAAATCGATTCCATTTGTTTGTATGTATGTGTGTTATAATTGACTAATAGCAAAAATGCAGTGCTGTGATGCGTAAAGCAAGCTATTAATATATGTATCCAGGTTGAATAAAAGTGAAATACCGCGCTTCACAGACGAGTTTGTAGATTGTTACTTGATTATATACTAGCGGCTCGCCCCGTGTTCACGTGCGTTCAGTAGTTAAAAAAGTTGAATGTATGTGCAACAGAAACATAACATAAGATTGTGGATTCAGTCATGACGATTTATCACATACTCACATATTTTGTATATTTCTATACTCTATGCTTTACTATAAAGAGAAAAGATTGTTTGTTAGCTACTTTTTGTTAAAGAATTATGTCGATACTAAGCAAGCAACTATTAATTATACAAGACTAGTTTTCCGCCCGTGGCTTCCCCCGAATTTTCAAAGAAAAACCCGCACAGTTCCCGTATTTCCCGTGGGATTTCCGGGATAAAACCTATCCTATGTGTTTATCAGTGTTACCTTCTAAATAATATGTGTGCTAAATTTTATTGTAATCGGTTCCGTAGTATTAGCGTGAAAGAGTAAATACAACACACACATACATCCATCCTAACAAACCTTTGCATTTATAATATTAGTGGGACAGTGTGACGTTACGAAAATAATTGATTGTGCGTTAGAAATTGTAATAGATAAACATTGGTATATTTATAATGTAATAACTAATAAACTATGTTAATCTCTAGATGCAATGCCGATTGATAACAAGTCTTCTAATGGGAAAATAATTGCAGCAATTATTGCTATACGCTTCCTGGTTGAGTGGTATTGGTAAAAAACACTCCGTAAATTGGTCGGTTAATTATATCAGTATACAGTTTTGTTCTGGAACATTTTTTGTTTCCGGACATTAAATACGAGAGAACCTGATGGACTAGAAATAAAAAATGTTAAGACTGTTTTTAGAGGTTTCTGAGTATACCTACTAACAAGTCTTAATGTACCTAGATACAATAAATTGTTGATAGTGTTTATATTCTTCTGATAGTGATGTTCATAACAAGTAACAACATATCAAAAACATAATTATCTTATGTTAAGAGCATGAAATATGTAAACAAGTTCATCCATTGAATGAATAAACAACTGAATAATTATAGGTAATATAAAAGCAATGCATTTCATAAAACATATAATTTTTTATCTCTCGTTTGATTATTACTTAAACTGTTAGCCACAAAGTATTTGATTTCATGGACTCTCACAATTGGGATTGATATATAACCTATCGAAGCGCAAAGGTGCTCAGCTAATATTAATTAAGTGGTCACCCATCAATATATTTACCGCGGTTAGTGTTGCTTAACCAAACCAATAGTAATTACTGACTACTGAATAATTATAACTTGTTTCATATCCACAAAATTATATAACACAAGTCTGTAGGATGTTGTTACTTGGACTGACCAATTTGCCAACATGTACAAGAGATTTAGCTAACCTATAGTTATATAGATCGTTAATTAAACCTCAGTTATTCGGCTAAACTATGCGTTGATTAGCCAACACGTGCTCGCCGCAATTCATTGCAAATTGAAGCTCTTAAACTAATGTTTGTTGTGGGTTTGCTTTGCCTGAGGTTGCAAGGATGGAGTGCTCCAATACGAAGAGTTTGAGATAAAGCCCGTAAAAGGAAATTAGAAGTTGTGCGATTCGCGTATTCTAGGTAGAATGAAGAGTTTCTGTAACATCAGAAATGTTGCTTTTCATTAAATGTAAGTTAATACTACAAAGAAGTCAAAAGCTCGTTCTGCTCTATCGTATTTCCTCTTTTTTGTATAAAGCTGAGTTTTGAACGATGGGCTATTATAATTTATTTGGAATTTATTCATTATATATGTTTTATTAATACACCATACGTTTAATTCCTAAAATTTACATTATTAACTAAGTAACTAGTTGTTCGCGACTTCGCCCGGGTTTTGTTTTTTTTGTTTTCGTTTTCAATTAACGAAAAAAAACATTAAAATTCGTTCAGCCGATCCCGATGTTGTAAGCTATGGTCAATATCTGTTTATTTTTAATGGCCAAAAACTTAAAATTGCAGATTTTATTAAGACTTGAATGGTTCGGTTTGGCGCGATGCGATGTATTTAGTTTTTTATTAAAAAAAGATAAGGTTCGTGGAATGGCATATTACAAACAAAAATAATGAATGCCTGTCTTACTGTTACGGCTATACTTTAAAATAACTCGTTTTAGACGATATTTTTAAATATTTTAAATTTGTGTGAAAAAAGACTTCTTATATTTTGCGGCTTGAAAATTTTTAATACATCTGTAGCTATCCTAAATTATTTTACCAGCTTTGCTCGGATTAATTATGTTTTTTTAAATTATATACATATTTAGTTTAAATATCTCACGATCTTGCGAGCAAAACCTCATGTGATTTACCAAGTTTTACTATTACATTCATTTATAAATTATTGCGCTATGATAATTCAATTTTTATAATATAAGCATGGTTTAATTTGAAGGTTTTTACTATATTTGTTCATGAAATTAGTTTATTGAAATTAATAAGTTTATAGGTATAATTTTGTTGTAAAAGTATTTTAGGTAAAAGAGAAAGTATTGGTTACTTTGAAAGTTGGTAAACATAGTTTCCCACTTCAATATATTATGGATAAAATATATAGTGATTAAAGAAGTTAGAAGTATAATAAAACTTATAAATTTAATGAGTTATGTGTTAACGAATCTTAATAATAATAGTCACGCAACCACAATTTGGCTCCATCTTCTCCTTATTTAGGTACGTGGATTTTTGTTCTTCATTAAATAAATCAATTTATATAGATATTTAAATAAGCTTTTGTTTTATTGTTCATTTAAACATTCTCAAAAATCATTATCTTCTCTAGTTAGAGATACTCTTTCGTAAGCATGTTCATTATCCTCAACTGCTATTCAAAGCCACCAATTAGTGCTTTTTGTTAGTCTATTCCTGCTGAATATTTTTGTGTCCTATTCTTGTTTCTCGTTCAGTTTCAGACGTTACCTTCCAAAGAACGCGTCAAGCTGTTATTATTTCATTCAACTGCCCGAATCAATACATCGACAGACTGTTCGATATGAATGGCTTGCACTAATTACGGTAGCGTTATCAGCGACGCAATCGTCACGACAATTATATCTATTCGTGACGTCACTATCAGATAGTGATAAGCCGAAACAGTGATAACGCGCAATATATCCATAATTTCGGCGGACTCGTATCATCAGTGGTGGTCTGGGGTACCTCATGGCAGCCTCTTTCCTTGGCCCGAGTGGTATTCGAGACCTCTGCTGATCCTGGACCGAGATGGTTTTTATCTTCATTTTGACCCAGTATCATGATTGATTGGTTCTGTTAATCGATCGGGCGTCGATTGGCGAGCCTTTAGATTTTTCTTGATAAGAATTTTTTTTTCGGGAATATCTTTGCGCCTTGTTTATGGTGCATTTGTTGATGCAGTTATAGCACCTAGTGCTAATGCTGCGTCTATAATGGTTATTGGATATAATTCAACACTTCTTTAATGATTTCTAGAGGAAAAATATTGAAAATGTGTATTTATGTAGAGATACGATGGAACGGAGTTCTAATTTTGTATTAAAACCAGAACGACCACAACACAAGCCAATATTTTTTTCCACTCATCCGAAATTCCCCTTTGTGCTTTTAAATTCAACAATTGTGCGCCATGATACCTTCCAACGTTTGAGAGATACCTTTACACGTAAGGGCACTTGAAGTGCGTCGAGTGGCACTTCAAGTGAGTGCTGGCTAGGGTTGGTTGGAGGGAAAATTAGCGCATATTAACAGTAAGTATTATTAAATAATGATTGAGAACTAATTGACGCAAATATTAATAAAGCATAATTTCAGATAAATAGTAGCTCTAGTATTAAAACATTGTAGTAGGGTTTTTAAGAAAACTAACATGGTCTGGGCCATTTTGTTTGTTTAATTGTCTTACTACGGTAACGTCTTGTAACATAACATTTTTAATGATTTACGTGCGAGGATTAATTGGATATTTGCCAAATTCAGGAAATTGTGATCAAGCATATCTTGGGTACATAACTAGCTTTTTGCACATGAGTGGCAGCCCTGACTGGTGGTGCTAGCAAGGGTACGTATTAACCGTCTTCTTGAGAAGTCGGTGTTGGTCATGATGACCTGTTACTGGTTCGAGACTAAAACCGTCTTTAGGAGAGACCCAGGGTCTTATCTCGGTACCACCTTCGAGTCTTTTGGTTTTAAATTTTATTGCAATTCGAATAGTCTATGTTTGTTATCTGTGAGGTTAGTCAGTGTAGAGTTCTTACTGATTGTAGGATGCGTGATTTGTTAATTTGTTTTGTTATATGTTTTAATTGAAGTTATAATTGTATCAGTTATCTGTTTCTCTGATTTTTTACTAGTTTTGTTTAACTTTTCCGACTCATTTTTATTGCACACAATTATTTGGCATTAGAGCTGAGATTCAATAACTCACATATATAATTATTAGGCAAGTCTTGATCTTAGAAAAAAGTCGGGAAGTTCAAAGTGGAAAATGTCTGTTTTATTTCACAGAACACAATACAAAATTTTAAATTCCCTTTGAACCATGTAATACTAGATAGAATTTGAGTTGTTTTCACCAAATTTATTTATACCTCGTTAGGTTGTTCAAAACTGGAAACACGGTTTGGTCGAAATTGGATTACCTACAATCCAAAACTGTTTTGTTTCCAGATTTAATTTAAGTGCTTTTTCATATTTATTTTCAGCGCCGAGTAAAAATTGTCAACGTTCATTCACAGAACTTAGAGTTATTGCAAACAATGACCAGTTAACTACGTGTTGCTTTATTGTTGAAAACGTTGTACAATGCTGCTTTCCTTCTCGAAAGTTTATTTTGTTGTCTTTCCCAACCAGAAATGTATTTCGAATCCAACGATGTCGTATTTCAGATATTTTAGGTTCAAATTTCGATGCAGCTTTTATTAAGATAGCTCGTACTATTAGTAGCCTGCGGCGTGCCGTGTACTGTCTCTACACTAAAGGATGAATTTGAGTTGCATTCAAGCAAATGTGCACTTTAAAGCTCGGCTATAAGATATAGAATACAATGGTGTAATTAATAGTTGTAGGATTTTTGCTAGGCTACCGAAGAATGGGGACGATGTTGCCAGAAGGCATACCTCCGTATCTCTTGAATTATTAATAAGCAACTCCTTTTAGAATGTTGTTTTAGGGAAATTCGTGTAGGTATATTAAACATCTTTTCAACTCTATTTAAGTAATGTAAAATCTTTTTGATGAAAGCGTAGGTTTATGCATATTTAAACAGAAGAAAGAAGGAAGTTTTTATTTGTGGTTCGTTTTAGAATGGAGATGGTTTTTTGTTTATAGAGATCGATTATATTATTGTCGGTTATTTGGGTTGTGTTCAGTTATTCACGTGTGGTCCAATATTTTAAATTGAATGATTCATTTAATAATATTATGTATATATCTGTGTGTTAATCTTTTTTAAAAAAGAAAATTAATTTGACCCAACAAGTTTTTTAAACGTGATTTGGATGAATTAAGATGATAAGGGCTCTACATTAATATAATGCTTGTATCAATTTCCGCTTTTCTTTCGTTTACCATGATTATTTGGATAACCATTGATTGATTACTTCAACTTCTCGATAAAAATAATTTTTTGCACACGCAGTTATTCTAGAACATTGAATAAAAAATATATTGTATTCTTTAATACTGTTAAAATGAGGCAACAAATTGTTTTGATTTAATGTTCTCACTGTTAAAAAATAACATGTGCATTTGCTTTAAGGTATATTAGTATTAATTTCTTAAAAAAAACTTGCAAATACACTACACCCTGAAACTTAACCGAAAACATACTACAATAATTATAAGAAGCTTTCCTTAAAATCTTCCCTTCCAACCATTACTCATTACACATGGACGTTTATGAATTTATAAACAATCGGATGTTTCGGACAATGTTTTCCAAAATTTTGATTACGACATGTTTTTAATTTTATCCTAGCAACCCCATGGCGTCGAACGCAGGCGCGAAAAAGCGCGCGCAAAATCGATACGGTGCGTTTGAAATTCAAGCAGTCCGCGCCGCGCCGGGCTACCGCGAGCTCGCCTCGCGGCCATGTGGGCGCGCGCCTTTCTCTCCGTGCTGACCGCCATCGTCGCTATAAACCTTGGAAATGCCGAGAAAAGCAAATTCTGTAAGTCATTTCACATATACACCCACGCACTCATAACTATTTACTCATATTTCCACCGTAAAAGCTGCTAGTAGTACCGGCATCTGAGAGCGCCCTCTCGCGGCTTACGCTCAAGAAAACGACGAAGAATTCGCGGCTATTACGCTTAATGGGACTCCATTTTGCGACAGTCTTGGATTATAATTGATTAGTTATTGCTATTAGGGAATGGTTTTGCTATACGTAGGTTTGTACCTAAATAAATGTAATCTATAAATATGATACAGTAATTGTATAGACATTTTAGCTATTAGGGATATTACACACTGCTTATACGTGATGTAGAGCCATATTTAACTGGCCCTTGACCTCAAATAGATATGAAATGGTTTTCACGTTGTATTTAGGTCAAACTACAATAACAATTACACACGTAACGTACAATTTAACAAACATGCTATTGAACATAATATTTATTTTAGTTTTTTAATTTTGCATTTTATACAATCAAGATTATGGAGATAGCGTTAAATAATTTTACCGCCACTTTTTAAACTCTATAGTACAAAGATAAAAATATGCCTAAAAATACAAAATATGCCTTTAACCTATGAAGCTTGTTGCTCTCTCGCGCATAAACGACAGCACACATTTGTAGAAAATTTAACAACATTAAGAAAATTAACAATCTCAAGAAACCTACTTAATATAATTTTCCTCGCAAAGCGAGCACTTAAATAAAATATAAAGTTAAAGTCGTAGCAGCGCCTTAATAAATAGGTCATTTAGGATTTCCGTAGAACTTGTAGCGGCTCTACGCCTCTACGTCTTCGTAGCCAGTGTGTCAAGAGTAGTGGAGATGACGTGGAGTAATTGAATTCTGTGCGGTTTTTATTTTTCATTATACGCTTTATTTTTTACTATTTTCTGGTCCACAAAGTTGGGAGTTATGTATAGTATTGAACTAATAACTACACAGGTTTTATAAGGGAATAATAATGGAAGCTAGATAAGTTTAGAATGCATATCGGGAAAAGTAATATTGAATAATATAAAAAAAATTATTTCATGCTAAATAGCTTAACTGATTTTGATGAAATTGCATTGCTTTGCGATTGGGAGTTACGAGTTATATTGTATTAAATATACCTTATAATGTCTCTTTAATTTGAAAGAAACTGAGCCAGGTAGCTAGGTAGATCTCTTAAGAATATTTGATATGAATAACTTTATAACCATAGTTGGCTTTACGCTATCTCCTTAGGTAGGATTGAAATCCCTACAATAAATATATTTGGCGCGTTTGTTAGTAAGTTGAACGCATTTAAAAGATAATATTACTGTGTGGTAAATTGATTATTTCAACTACTAATTAAACAATAAACATTAAAACTGAATTAATTTGTTTAAAAGTTTTCAATACTTCCTAAACTAATGTTTAAATAGGTCGACCTCATGAAAGGTTTAACTCAAAATTGGTAGGTAAAGTTGCCTCTTATGTATGTAGAATATGTATGTCCACTATCAATCAATTTGTTTCTTCAACTTCATGTTAAAGTTTAGAAACAATATTGTCCTTATTATTGCACACCCATCATTACTAAATATTGTTATTATTTAAATTTTTGGATCAAAGTTTGTTCGTCAATCACATCAGTACGACAAAATAGGATTTTACTAGTTGCAATTACATGAAAAATGCCGCGGGCTCTAGCTAGTTAAATATACGTAATTGACGATTTAATGAGAATTTCATCAAGGGAAAATTTACGAATTATATTCTACTAGCTGCTCCACGCAGTTTCACCCCCGTGGCTCCACTCCTGTTGGTTTTAGCGTGATGATTATAGCCTGCCTGCCTTCCTCGATAAATGAGCTATCTAACACCGAAATTTTTTTCAAATCGGACCAGTAGTTCCCAAGATTAGCGCGTTCAAACAAACAAACAAACAACCTTCAGCTTTATAATATTAGTATAGATTAAATACAGGCAAAGTCAGGAAGAGAAGCTAGTGCTATCTAGTGCTATACTGAAAGTAATAAAGTCTACAGTAAAAGCTCGCATCTTTATAGAGTATGTGACATAATTCGTTTGAAATTAGATCACAGCCTAGTTCAGCGTGAATGGAAATCGATTTTACGTTACATGTTATAGCTATAGCTTAGTACCCTGGCTTCGTACGCTTTGGTATTAAATTATTTAGTAAATATAATATTTAATTATATGAATAAAACAAATAAAAGTTATGATCATCATCACTTTATTGAAAACACATAATATAATAGGAGCTATATACCTAAAGGATAACCTTATAATATTCGTATTATTATAATAATAATGAAAAATATATAAGAAGTACATTTAATTAAGTATTCATTAATACATTCAACAAGTAATTAAATAAATTATGTCATATACATAAGTAAGTACCCTTTAAAATATTTGAACATCAAAAATGTTTATTCATTCTTTAATTTAGATAATCTACAATAACTCTTTTTAGCATAAATTTATTTTACTCAACTGTTACTAAAGTATTTATTTAATTTCTGCCACCCTTCAGACAGTTTGTTAGTGATCTTATCGACAGGGCCGGGCCCTCCACAGTGCCGCGGGGGCCCCGCTAGGAGCAACGTCTCTCCGGGATTTAGTTTTATTAGTTTATCTGTATGTACATGTCCACCTGATGACAGACTGGAACCTGTAATTATAGAAGGCAAAATAAATGAACGTAGTTACCTACATTTTGCAAAAAATTTTATAAGTAGGCAAAATATGTTGTTATATTTATATGAATAATTAAGTTATTAAAAGTAGAAATTTATTCTGTAACTATGATAATTTCGTGGTTTTTTAATACGCCTTTTAATTTTAATTCTATTAAAATTCACATAAAATTAAATAATTCTTTAAATAATAATAAAATTCACATCAACATAAATAATTCTATGTATAAAAAATAGAAAAAAATGTAAGACTTTAAAATTAATTGGCATTTAGACGGCTACTCGACTTGCTTTAACATTCACGGCACTCAGACTGTGGTATACCTTTTAGGTTATTTTCCCTGATAAATGTTTTAGATTCACGATAACGGGAAGATAAAGTTGAACCGGAAAAACCTTTTAACCATGAAGTTCAAAAGGGGTATTTATATTGAAACATAAAGGACTAACGAAACAATGCCTTTGATGAATAAAATTTTTATTCGTTTACATTTGGACGTTTAACTATTTGTAAAGGCAATTTGTGAAACAAATGTTTAGACATGACGTGTTATATAATTAAGTTTGAATGGTTTTTTACTATTGTTGAATATTTAGTAATATTTACATAAATGGACGCCAATACAACAATTGCACGTCACGTTAGGATGCATCATATGCATCGTAATGATATGAAAAAACTTATAGAATATGGAGTTAAACAATGCAAAATAAATACAGAACCTCCAGAACTTGCAGCAACAGTCATTTCAGCAGCAACACCTGGTATTTTCGAGAGCTGGACATCATTTGCTTTTCTACCAAGATTTGAAATGACCAAAAGTGATCCAGATCCTCCCCATCTTAATATTGCGAGGGCATCATCGAATCGTTTTATCTAGAGCAATATTTTAATTGTAATGTAGGCTTAATAAATTATCCTAAAATATATTGATATTGCGAAGAAATTGTGTGCTTCAAAATAAGTATATATTGCTTATTTTTTTCTGTATCTTAATTGATTATTAGTTTAGTTTATTTTAATAGAATATTAAATACAAAAAATAATTTATTTTACTTGCTGTAAATTAAATTATAAAATCTTACTTCAACATGAGGTCCAAACGCAGGCGATTTCCTCATAGCAGTTGCAACCCTCACCACACCAACATGACTGAGATCATTAGCGAATTCAGATTTAGCATTAGCATATCTATAATTAGGTGCCAAAGGGAGCCACGGTTCGCCACTTGTGAACCCTGCTGTATTAGAATCGTCCCAAGGAAATGGTGCTAATGAAGGGTGGGGTTGAGTTGGCCAGCATTGGTCAACTGTGGCCCATTCTAGGAGAGTGTCAGCTGCTCCCAGCTCATCTCCTTGGTGGATAATGGTCGATCCGGGCAAGATGAGGGCAATTAGGTTTATCGCATCCACTAATTCACTGCCGTATCGTGTTGTGATGCGACTCTCTTGTCTAGCGCTGGTCTGTTGAAGTTTATAATAATTTGTTATGGTGGTGTATAAATATATATTAACGACATAAAGAGTAAACGAGAAAAGAGAAAAGTGTAAGACGACCTCTTTTAAAATAATTTTACCGTAGGCGATTAGCCTACATCGGTACCGAGTAACGTAAGCTTTATTTATTTTGGGGTAGAAAGCAGGACAAGTGGCTAATCGACAATAAATTGAATAATAATGAAATGAGACTTAATTTCAATATTTGTACGAGTAGAAAGTTTCACGAACTACCATAAAATTAATTTATTGAACAAGGGTAAGAAATATTTTTTTAGTAGATAATGAAAAGGTATCGATTAAGGCGATATTATAAATAGTAGTATTTTCACAAAAAAGAACAGGTATTAGTAGAAATACACACAACAGCACAAACAAATTCAATATCATGAACCAATAAATTCCTCTATTACCAGCACATGGCTTCATAAATTGAAGAGTATATGAAACCAGAATCTTAACTTACACTCGGTGTACCAATTTACGTAGCAGACCCATATTTCGGGCTTAGGTTAGATTAAAACTGACAAGGACAACTCACTAGCCACGTGGGGGTCATATCTTGTGGACAGAACAACAGACTAGCGTGTAAAGCGAGGGCCAAATCTGGTGTGCTCCTCTGCGATCCAGTTAGGGCTTTACTTATAACACCATTTGTGTCCCCGAAGTAGTTTGCTGATATAACATCGAGCGCAGTCTCCACTAATATTATCCTGGAATATACAACGGTTAGAGTCGTACGAATGGATTTGATAATTATTCAGTATGAAATCATTGACCGTGAACCGTGCATTTAAAATGAGTGATTGGCATGTTATCATGGAATTATCGGTTATTTACTCGACCTCAGCTGACCTTGCTTGTTTTAATTGTGTTTTATTGTAGGATTATCTATCTGGTTACGACTACAATGTGCTGCTTTGATGCGGCGTTGAAAAATAAAGGCTAGGAAATGGTTGGGTAATTAATAGTAGAATTTGCGGGAAATTTTGGAAAATATTTTCATCTTCCGTCAAATTTACCTTCAGTTGAATTCTATTCGTAATTATATTATGTATCTTACGGGGATAAGAGTACCCTCAGTACAGTCGTAAGCTTAGCAGCTTTCGACCTAAATCTTTTGTGTATTTTTCTTCTTGTTATAATTTGAAGTTATGGCTGTAGGGTATTTCAAATTTCGGAGTACATTTATATGGTGTTGGATTAGTAATTTTCTCTTATTTTGCTACTTTTTATCTTTTCCTTAGAATTTAACTTGTTTTCTCTAAATATTTCTATATATAATATATTTCTAATATTATGATGAAGTAGTAAAAGTAAAATACCAACATTATTTGTTATTTTATTCTCTTATGAGAATTGTTCTCAGTCAGAACACACGATGTGACTAAAATACCTGTGTATAACTTACGGGTTTTCCATATTGGCAGCTCTGGCACAACTCGCTGCGGAAGTCGACATTTTCTTTACAATCTGAATTCCACATTCATAATCCAAATAATAATCTGGAGTTAAAATGAAACCTGACACTCCTTTCTGGAGCCAGGAACATTGAGCAGCTTTCAAGACTTCAATAAGACTTTCAGAGCACAGATTTAGAATGGTCTCATAATTTTTTGATGCCCAGAATCCGTGTCTTTCTTCATTCCATATCCAGGCGTCTGTACCATCTTCTAACTGAAATTAGTTATTAGAATAACTGAACCGATAATAATTATTTAATATGAATTTTGATGATTTGAAAGCGCTTCCTACGCATTTCGTAACGAAGTCTAGTTGAATAAAAAATTTAAAATGGTTTTATTTGTTCTCAACGGTAATTTTACTCCGTGTTCCTCATTTAAAATGTAATGTAATAATGTGTCTATGTATTTACCACCGGTGGGTTGTCTAGAGGTCCATCTCGCCACACAACCCAATCTTCATACCCTGGCCTTTTACCAGCACTATGGTTAAACCATTCTGACGCGGAACTAATTCTCTGAACATCCAAACTCATCAAGACTTTGAGATCTGTAAAATTATAATTAATTCTTAGTAAACAATTGTTTAGTAGATAATTTAATTTAACGAGCAAATCTTGAAAACATTGTATTTGCCCTGGTGTTAATAAATTATATTTAATTTGGAGTTTATTATGCGTCGGTCGTACCTTATCAACTTTAAGTTAAGTAATGCAGTAAATTAATAATAGCCTTTATAACTCTATGACTCTAGGTATAAGGGAAGAACTTTAGAATAATTGTTTTTGATAGAAGTGGTTTTGAAAGAAAAATTTAAGTTTTTAAATGCCCAGACTTGAAAATATTAAGTTTAATTATTTGACATATATTTTTATTGAATGGTCATACTTACCCAACTTCTTAGCTTTCTCTATCAGCTTATTAAAAATATCCATGTTACCATAACGTTGGTCAATGGTTGTAAAGTCAAGCGTGCCCGGGCGCGTACAGTCGGGGCTCTTAGCTTGTATAGGAGATAGGATAACTGCATCTGCGCCTATTGCTTTTACGTAGCTAAGTTGTTTTGTAACACCTATTAATATAATTAAAAAAAAACTACTGTTATTAATAATTACCTTTTTCAAATATATCGCTAGGTAGGTATGTACTTAATAAATATTATTTAACGTTTTATACCTACCACTATTAGAGAACGATAAGCGTGTAGTCGCAAATACGTTATTTGAAAAGTGTAATAAATAATAATAATGTAAAGCATGACCATGTATTAAATAATAATAGAACCTACAGACGATTTAGTATAAATAACTTGAACACATTGTATGTACATAATTATATGATGTAACAAACGACTACAAAACGACCGAAATAAATACCTTGAATTCTAATTTTGAGCGTACTAAAAATACTAGAGCTCTATTTTTGGTAGACACTTATTAAGTTCCATTTTATTGTATATATTTCTAAAGCCTCAAATAAAATACACACATATAAAGACATTCAAATATTGTAAACAGCCAAATAAATGCTCAAACTCAAACATTTATTTATTCAATTAGACTTGTTTTGGAAGCATTTCGAATCGTCATTTCATATTTTCAACATTTACCACTGATTCGGAAAGCAGTATCTATGGAGAAGAACCGGCAAGTAACTCCATAGTTGCTCTTTTAAAACATTGTCAATATTACAATTTGATTTTACATAAGTTACATAATATGTAACTTATATCTTCTGTAACAAGCTCTTCTGTAACACCAAATTTTTTAACATACCCATTAAATCACCCAAACCATCACCATCCAAATCTTTAAAAGAATCCACTATTATCCGATAGTAAACCGCATTGTTCCACGCGGCCGACACACACTTTGCCACTACAATGAACACGATCGCTCTTAACCACATTTTGCGATATTAATGCTGTAATTGCTTCCATAGGTAGATTTGTAGTAGTGATGTACTAGGCATTTGTAGGTTTGTGTTACAGAAAAAAAGGTATAAGTAAGTAATATTTTATCTAATCGTATTATTAAAATCCACCATTAAGCTATTATTAAAGTCTTGGTTTTTTTTGTTTGTTCTAACGTCTGAAGTAATATAATTGAGAGGAAAGATGCGATTTTTCCTTTATTTTAAAGACGTCTCCTTTGATTTCAAAAAACCTTTCTAACATTAGATAAACAACATTTATTCCAAGGAAAATGCTATATTCTATACCGGTTCAACCCGGGCAAAGCGAAGGCGAAGGCGAAGCGGGAAGTGATGAATAAAGTATTGAAAAATTCGTTCGACCGTACAAAAATAACACGTTAGTGACATTTGCTATTGCACGCCTCATAAGCGAAGCGTTGAGGTGGGTACTACTATCACTTCGCGCAAAACATCTGATTTTTCAAACTTAAAATGTCTTTATGTATCATACATTGCACTTGTAAGATAATACATACACACACATATTAAGAAAAAACACTATTTTTAACGTTCATGATATTTTTGATGTCATTTTTAGGGTTCCGTAGCCAAAATGGCAAAAACGGAACCCTTATAGT
>CAJQZN010026810.1:0-15400 GCA_907164685.1 Colias eurytheme
ATCATATTCCCCTCCTTTTCTAATGGGTTTCATCCGACTGCGATTTTCTTTTGTTTCAAAAATTATCTACTCTAGTCTATAAGTAAAAACTACGGAAACACATTCCTTTACGAATGATCGTCACCCTTAAATGTTTTCTCTATTGTTTTTTTTAATAAGACTGGTAAAGAATTGTAGATATTCGTGGTAAACGTGATATTTTAATAACTTATTATAAATGATCATTTATGTTATTGTTTCGTAATTGATATTTACTACAATCCGATTTTTTTAATTATCTGACAGCAACGAACGAACTAAAAAAGTTCAGAAGCTATGTGCGTATTTTTTTCTCAATTTCTTTTGATATTTAAAGTGATTAATCCTGTTAAAATAACCTTAAGGAACCTCAAGGGTTGGTTACGCTCATAAAAAAATCAAAACCTGCTACGAGGGAGTTTAAATTTGACACGATATAAAAAGATTTTATCGCAAGTGTACCTAATAAGTAGATACCTACGCATAAAAGATTTTATCTATTTTCCCCCTTTCACATCTTTTCAATAATACAAAGTATAGCCTAGCAGGCTACAGCATAGTCTATACATACATACATAATTAAATTTTTCCTCTTTAAATATTAGTATACCTAGTCTATATTGTTTTCACGCATAAACCTCTTTTAACCGATTTTGATGAAATTTGGCACACCGCACAGACAATCTTTACACCCTGAGAAAGAACATAGGCTACCTTTTATTGCGAAATATGTAGGTACCACGGGCGAAGCTGGGGCGGACCGCTAGTCTATACTAATATTATAAATGCGAAAGTAACTCTGTCTGTCT
This sequence comes from Colias eurytheme, assembly GCA_907164685.1. Taxonomy (NCBI): domain Eukaryota; kingdom Metazoa; phylum Arthropoda; class Insecta; order Lepidoptera; family Pieridae; genus Colias; species Colias eurytheme. The sequence goes on from CAJQZN010026810.1 coordinate 828, forward strand.
GTCTGTTACTCAATCACGCCTAAACTACTGAACCAATTTGCATGAAATTTGGAATGGAGATATTTTGATACCCGAGATAGGACATAGGCTACTTTTTATTGCGAAATATGTACCACGGGCAAAGCCGGGGCGGACCACTAGTAATTAATAAAAATCATTGCTTGTTAAGCTGAATCATTTACCGACTTTGAGAAAGAAAAGTTTTCATATTTTACAGTTTACTGTACAAGTTTATGATTTCTTCGCCAACTGTAGATTGATTTTCAAATTTATTATTTCTTATTCGAAAGAAGCATTCCCGATCCCGCCGCGGTATCACAAATTTATACATTTTTTACTTTCCGATTTTAACTCTCAATAAATAAAAATCATTTATTGATCAATTTGTGGGTTAGGTACAAACATGTAACATTTGGACCCCAAACTAGGACAGCCTTTTGGGGTCCACCTTCCTTAATGACACAATAATAACAAAACTATAGCATAATATTAACTTAAATAATATATATGTGATTTAACCGCCTTCATCATATTATGTAGAATAGAACCAAATAGAAGACATTTTTTTAATGTACACCATTAAAAATTATTCACACGAGTGAATTTCATTTTAGATAGGTACATGATGCAAATAGATAGTCATAGTTAACAAATTACTTATTAGTAGGTAGGATTAATAAAATTTTTAAATTTGTTTTGCTTGGTTATTTCTCGTAGGTAGGCCATGCCTAAATTAATAATTAATTAATATCTAAATCATCGCAAAAAATATCTGTCATGAAATTTAAGTTAATGCCTGATTTAATTTTCATGTGTCTGTTGTTTTAAACTAATATGAGAAACAATTGAATCGATTTCATTGGTAGTTTGCTAAATTATTCGGGATAACGTATTACGTTGTATAACACGTTGCTTAATAACTAAATATGCTTAATAAACTATGACATGTATTTTTAAACATACATTGGTATAGGTTGGTCGCAAACAATCCAATTTGTGCGGTTGTTCAAAATTTGTCGGCGATAGTAAGTACATGGAACTAGGTAATGAGTTTAAATTAAATAAAATTCATAAAGTTTTCTAGGAAGTAAGTATACATACATAAGAAATATGATATTCTTCGCTATAGTTACCTGAGGTAGAACTATCTACAGGATTATCAGTGAAAGTTGTTTTACGGCAACATTTTCCAATAAAACATAAATTGTGCACATACCGATATGTTTGATAGCTTTCATAATTTTTTTAAGCTTCATAAGTACCTATAATTGCTTATAAATTAAAAGATTAACCCAAGCCAAAATTTTTGAAAATATTCCACTGTCAAGATCGCCAAAATGAGTGCAATGGCAGTGGTCAGTGACCCAGACACCAATTTAGGTCTCCTGTTTTGAGAGTAGTGGTAGTGGTATGGAATTTTCCATAATATTCAAGGTTGAAACCAAAATATGATTTGAAAAACAGTTAACATAACGAACGTCTGTGAAAGTCGTAACTAAAAAAACTGCAATCTTAGTTATTAATGAGTTTTTTTGTGTTCTGTAAATTAAACTGAATCTAGGTACACAAGATAAATTTGATTTAAATTTTAAATTAAAATTAAGGAGGACTGAGCAAAATAAAAGTTTGTTTAATTTTTTGGCAATTTCTATATTGATTAAAATAGCTAAAAAGCATTTCTCTCTCCTCTTATTCAGATCTCTATGCTTGATATGCAAAATTGGAACGACACCTACCTTTGCCGAGATTATATGAATTCCAGGGGCTAAATTCCTGACGCCTTAATGCGAAAGGAAATAAAGGATTAGAATTTCTAAGTCTATTATAATTTATACTAGCGGTCCGCCCCGGTTTCGCCCGTGGTACATATGAAAAAAAGATGTTGGCCGATTCTCAGACTTACCCGATATGCACAGAAAATTTCATGAGAATCGGTCCACCCGTTTCGGAGGAGTATGCAGACTAACATTGTGACACGAGAATTTTATATATGTATAAGATTTAGATGTTAAAAATATTAATTCATGAGTATATATATCTGATGAGAATATAATTTCAGCTTCAGATGTCGAAGGTGACATGATGTCAATGCTAGATTTCCGCTATTTACGGTGTGTTATGAAGAGGGAATGGAAGTGTCCTGATAGTGAGATTGAATTTCATTTGTTTACCCCGTAAGTATATATACTTTAAACTGGTACATTGTTTTTATGCGCTCCTGTTGGTCTTAGCGTGATGATATATAGCCACCGAGAGAATTGATCAAATCTGAACAGTAGTTCCTAAGATTAGCGCGTTGAAACAAACAAATTCTTTAGCTTTATAATATTAGTATAGATTTACAATACAATTTTCTTTGGGTATCCTTTCGGTCTGTTATGGAAACGTAGTTAATATCCAATTGGATTTAAACTAAACTAAACTATTTATATATTTGTAATATGGTCCGCGAGCCAGGCGCTTTTTTCGGCAATTTCCATCAGGCTAACTATCATAACTTGTACAAGAAGATAAGTCCAGTCTTTTATTATTTCTTCAAAATAGTGGGCTTCCTAATAATCTGACAAAATTTCAAGTCAGAGGAAATGAATGTTGTTTTTTAATTACTTGGAGTCATCAGTGCTCAACCCATTAACGCTGCTGCATTTGCTTACCATGCTTTGAATTTATTTTAAACAATAACAATAACACAGTTATAATCGCAGAAGGAATTGTCCATGAATTGTTGTTTCTGGCTCATTTTGATCTCTACTACGTTACAAACTAAAATAACTATTTATTCAACATATACAAGTGTGAAGTAATAATTGTTTCAATATAGTTAAGTAATTTTCCTGATTTTTCGAATCAGATTTGGTGAAAAAGCAAACCTTAATAGAATTCTTTCGTTAATACAACACACACAAAAGTAATTTATATTTTACATACAAAATGTATTGTTCGTAGTTGTTCTTTATAGATAAATGGATTTGACGTAATCAGTCTTTCATGAGCAGGGAACGTCCAGTGAACCAGAAGATAAATGTGAAACATATACACCTCTTACCGAAACTAGGATGGAAATTAACAAGAAAGAACGTTTTCATCATACATGGATTTAATGGTACTCATGCGAAAACACCTATGTCTTTTCTACGTGACGGTAAGTTTAAGGATAATAGATATTCTGTTCACGATTTTTGAACGAACTCTGATTTTAAAGTAGATTTAGTACTATAGACAAATGCATTGGAAGATACCTACTTTCTTTGCTCTTTTCGAAATCGTTTTAAATAGATTTAACAATTTTTGTAATATTTATAAAATGGTCACGTTTGGTGAATCTAGGCTTTAGTAGTGTAACAAATTAAAGAGTAATCATAAACCATGTAAATAATCCAATATTTAATTTATTCTCAGGACTTTCACTAGTAGAAGTCACTGTTTACTGTGGTAATATTAATCCTATACAAGACTATTGTCTGTGAGTAAAATATCATGTGAAAGTTAAATTGAATGCACCGGCATAATTGTGGCTTATTTTATCGCCCATAATAGTTTTTAACTGTTACGCTTTTGTTGATAAACGCAGCAGTTATATGGTATAATTTTTAAATGTTTCATGTACGTTGTAACTTGTAATGTCATAAGATTTATTATTATTTAATAACTTCGTATATTAAGATGAGTTTTAATTATTTTAGCATACTTGTGGCGCAAAGATTACAATGTTTTTATGGTGGACTGGTCGGCTCTGTCCAGGTTTCCGTGCTACTTATCTGCTCTAGCGAACATGAGGTAACTTTCTTATTTATTGAACTAATAATAATTAATTAATTAATATGGTCTTGCTCAGCAAAAAAATAGAACTTCTGATGACGGATGGACATTTCTATTATTTAATCTGGATACGGCTTATAAAAAATTACTTATACAATATATTATATTATGTTTGTTGTTTGTTCTTCGTAGCATGCTGTAGAATAATATAAGTAAATACAATAGTCAAAATGTATCCTGCAAATATGTTTTTTTTTAGATATTTCTTGTAACAAAATAATTCATACGAGTTGTTATACCTATGCAATACTCCCAGAAGAGAAACAGGGCTATCAGATTAAATAAATAAATTTAATGTTGCTCATCTTTTACCATACCCTATTCTATAGGTACCTATTAAAAAAATTCCATTAGCAACTAATTGATGCTGATATTTGTTAACGGTTCGACGCTTATATTCATAGACCGTGTCAAGAATTCTTCCATCATATTTTATCCTAAATTAAACTTTAATCGAAATAAGCCATCCCAAATATAAATCTGACATAATTACTTGCAGTAGACGATTTTGTATATAATTTTTTAAGGAAGTATACAGGGGTATACTTCCTTGCTTTTTTCTTTTGCAAATACATGTAGGGACATGTAGTTGCAAAAGAAAAAAGCACAATGATGTGCTATTGTAATAGCTATACCTATTCCTAGCTTCATACATAATGTCGGATAATATATAAAAATGAATCGCAAAATGTGTTGGTAAGCGCATAACTCGAGAACGGCTGAACCGATTTCGATAATTCTTTTTTTATTATATTCCTTAAAGTACGAGGATGGTTCTTATGTAGAGAAAACGTAAACATGTACCACGGGCGAAGCCGGGGCGGACCGCTAGTGTCGGATAATATCGAGTTCAATAGACTCTTAAGTTAATTTTTTAACTGATATCCTAACATTTTCAGATTAGCAGCTCAATGTACTGCTCAATTTTATTCGTTCCTAACTCAGAATGGTGCGCTTGCTAAAATGATAACATGCGTCGGACATTCCCTTGGTGCTCATGTTTGTGGGATGATGTCTGCACATCTCACTAAGAAGCAGTATAAGATTGTCGGTAAGTCCTAATCTTTCAAATCTTATGAAATATGATGAAAACTAAACTAGATTAGTATGCTTTACGTAGGATCCCTTAAAATAATAAAATTTAAGCCTGCGATTATTACTTATAATGTTGAACAATATATAAAGGATTATGTTTTAACTAGATTACCGCCCGCGGCTTCGCCCGCGTTTTCAAAGGAAAACCCGCATAGTTCCCGTTCCCGTGGGATTTCCGGGATAAAACCTATCCTATGTGTTAATCCAAGTTACCCTCTATATGTGTGCTAAATTTCATTGTAATCGGTTCAGTAGTTTTTACGTGAAAGAGTAACAAACATCCATACAAACTTTCGCCTTTATAATATGTAGTATCAAGAAAGATTAGGAATTAATGGTAAAACAATTTCGTTCTTTTGAATCTTGGTAGAATGTTAAAATGTTAGTTAGTTACTCGGTGTTGAAAATTTGAAATTATGAAAAAAAAATACTCATTATAAGAAAATAAACATTTTAATTGATAACAAAAATTTATAACAGGGTATAAATTGTTTCAAATATTATTCAAGAAACATGTATCAAATAGAAGTTCGAATATAATACGAATTGAATTATAGTTGAGGTTTCTTCGGCAGCGCCATTGTTACAGTCTTAGTTTCCAGATATTGAGAAATACCATCTTCACCCCTGAAATTCAATAAAAATTGATTTAACTTTAAAGTGTATGCAAAACATAATAGGTATTGATATTTTCACAAACAAACAAAAAATCTTCATCAAAGAAATGATACAAGAGAGATTTTGCGGCCAGGCATGTCCAAAAATTAATGAATGTAATGTAACCAACAAATTAATCGAAAGGATATTAAACTTACAATTCTCTTCCCAATCCAGAGTCCTTAAATCCACCGAAAGGTGTTTGGCTGGTGACATGGTCGTATGTGTTAACCCTGAAAACAATGAAATATAACAGTCAGTAGTATTCTTTTACTAATACAAATAAATTAAAATAAAACTGATCCACATGCAAAACCCGAGAACACTTGACGAATTTGCATTTTTTTCATGTTTTGATAGAATAGAACGGCTTATATGGAGATAAATGACGTAAAAGTAGGAAAAAATTATGCTTCCAGTTGTGAATAAACATAAAATATATAATAGGCATCCACGTCGCGAATTGAACATGTTTAATTCCTGGATCTAATTTTTAGACCTTATAAATAGAGGTATTACTAGCCTAATTATAAGAAGTATTAAAAGAAAACTTACCATACAGAACCAGTTCGCATATATTTCGCAAAGCTCAGAGCTGTAGTGATGTCATTGGTGATGACTCCAGATCCCAGACCGTAGTTGGAGTCGTTCGCGCGATCTATAACTTCTTCGAACGTTTCGAACTTTAGTATACTTTGCACTGGCCCGAAGATCTAGATAATTGGTAAAGAATAAATATTAAAATAATAAAATTGAGGGTACTTCAAATAATTTACATTTTAAATTTGATTATGCGTTGTTTATATTCCCACTTCTCTATTGACAGTGAAGGAAAAAATCGTGATATAGAATATCGTTGAACCCAAAAAACATGCATGCAGCAGGCTTGCTTACATTTCTTGAGAGAATAATCACCATTCACCTACATTTTTGCAATGATAGGAAATAGCTTAGCATGTCGCATTAACTTTTGTTAAGACTTGTGAAAAACAAAAATTTCGAGGAAATTTTAAAATTATAGTCACACATTTCACTAATGGATTATTTTGATTGGTACTGTACATACAAACGATAAGATAATAATCAAATGCTACTGATATTTTCTCCTCAGATCGTAATCGTCCTGTTTGTGCACTATTCACTTTCTATCTTATCTCATATCACTTGTTTAAATGATTGTGACGTCGTATTTCGATACACAACATAATAACCATTATAAACCAAACCATTAAAAAAATAACTAAACTTAGGAACATCTATTGTAGGTATGCTTATATTAATATCGTATTTATTTTGCATGTTCTAGTTTACTGCTTCAAACGTAGAAATCAGTACATTTTCCGAAAGTAGGGTAGGTGTATTAAAGAACTCCTACTTTATAATACCTACGTAAGTATAATATATTATGTGAAAAGAAATAAATCTTTTTTTTGTAATTTTACTCACCTCTTCGCGAGCAATCTTCATATTATCTTTAACATCAGCGAAAACAGTGGGCTTGATGTAGTATCCTTTGTCTCCAAGTTTGTCTCCCCCGGCCAAGCATTTCGCGCCTTCATCCTTACCAGCTTTGATGTACCCAAGTACTTTTGTGTACATCTCTTTGTCGATCTGTAATTTTAATTTTATTATTTTAAAAAAATTCCAGCAATCGACAAAACACGGTTCAAAATCAAATTATAAAACGTAAATAGATTTAAATTCTAATATATTATTTATATTAATTATAGCAGTATACATTTGGCTATGTTTTAATCCAATTATTTAGTACTAGATATAAAAAAAAGAAAAAAATATATATTTCAAGAAATAAACAACAGATGGAGCCACTGTTCTAGTACGAAAAAACAAACATCTAACAAATTGAAATATTTACCTGGGGACCTTGTTGTACATCGTCGAAGGGATTTCCTACAGACCTATTTTTCGCGATTTCGGAGGCTTTTTGAACGAATTGATCGTAAATACCGGATTGTACGAATGTTCTCGTCCCAGCGCAACAACACTGTCCGCCATTTGCAAATGCGGCCGCGTGGGCTATTTGCGCAGCTGTTTCAACTAGAAATATGAATCTTTATTTTAAAAAATGAAAATTTACTTACATAATATGTACGCAACAAGGAAATGGACTTATATAAATTATTAATATTTGAATTTAAATTTAATTTGAGTTACTTTCACGTTTATAAAATTTTATGTAGTGGGGATAATTTATTTTTAGAATGTACACAACAACCACAATAGAAGAATTTAAACATTAAGCTAATTTATAGTAGGTAGTAGGTACATACCGTCTGCGTCATTGAAGACTACTAGAGGGCTCTTTCCACCAAGTTCCAAGGTGACCCTTTTGAGATTGGCAGCCGGCGCAGCTCCAAGGATTAAACGACCCACCTGGAATTTTTATTTGACTTAAAAAATAATTTATGTAAAAGTTTATTGTTCTAGACGCATGATAAATCTTTCAACATACACATTTATTTATATCTGCTTGTTAGATACCGAGGACACTTAACGCATCTAAATGACGTTGTTAAACCTTTGTAGATATACTACTAAGAATTACGTGATTAGCACCTTCGTGAAACTAATACACAAATAGGCAGCGAGTAAGACGAGTAATCGCAGCGAGCAAGTTAGACCAATTGGTCTAACTTGCTCTAAAGTATATTTACTTTGACAGGTCAGAAAATTGATTGAAAATAAGAAGAATTAAGCAAAGTGTACAATTTTAGGATTTAGTTGAAGACGATTATTCAAATGTATGTAGTAATCAGAAGTATTGATTTGTAACAAAAGTATCTAAGTATTCGGATTATTTCGTAGTTCTATTTCGGCCATATTACTAATAAGTTACCATAAATTCAGAAACAAACATCACCTCAGTGGAGCCAGTGAAGGCCACTTTATCGACATCCGGGTGGTGTGTAAGAGCGGCACCCGCGGTGGGTCCGTACCCTGGCAGGATGTTAACCACCCCGGGGGGGAAACCCGCTTCCTTGATCAGCGCGGCCACTGCGAGCGCTGTGAGCGGCGTTTGTTCCGCTGGCTTTACTATTATTGTGCACCCTGGGAGGGAATAAATACTTTCGTAGAGTTTTCCCGTGTGGTAATGAAGGAAATAATAAAGCGTTTGTAGTGAAAAGAACAGATAGTTAGGATCGCGCGAAATATTATGTTGGAAGAACCTTTCGTACTGGTGAAAGTATAATAAAATTTTCAGATTAGATTTTTATAAGTAAACGAATGTAATCTAGAAATGATTTTGATTGAGCCAGAGATAGAATTATTAGTTTTGATGAATCTGCGATAAGCTACACGTTACGTGTCAGACTGCACATGATGTAAATAAATTTTTGAAATTTCTAATAAATTTTTTCGAAAGCATTAAGCCTCATGGATAATTTCAGTAATAATGCTCCTAAATTACGCATTTACATGTTTTATACTCACTATTCTAATTTTGTATTTACCTGCAGCCAAGGCCGGTGCAATTTTCCACGACAACATCGGAATTGGATAGTTCCATGGTATAATTTGTGCGCAAACACCGACTGGCTCCTTTAAAGTCATGGACAAAACTTCTCCATCTAAAATGTATACAATTTTTATAAAAATTAACATATTTTTTTCTACTAATAAATATTTCTTTTCTATTATTTTTTTGTTCGCAAGGACTATGGAATATGAAGTCGAAATGGAAATCCAGATTATTATTTGGGTTTTATTCTCGTAAATCATTGCAATTCCCATATTTTTAAGTAGAAAATAATTTAAACAGCATTCCTAATTGATTTCTAATCATAAAAAACGATTATGCAATCAAATATGTATCCACATGTTATATATTACACGAGTATCATAATTAAAAGCAACTCTTACATGACAATCATGTATTGTTATCAAAAATTAGTAATGAAGGCAGTGATAGTAGAGGTCAACATAGTAAACACAAATATTGTAACGATAAATATGATTATGGTCACGTGAAAGTGCATTATGTTGCTGATTTGGAAGAAAATATTAAGAAAGAAAGTTTATTTTAAAACTTTAATTTGCAAATACAAATATTGATTTCTTTGTCTATATTTAGAATGAATTTAGCAAGATTATCTTTTTGTACAATAGAATTTAGATCTTTGAACTAATTCCTATTCAAGTATAGCCAGAACTTGCTTGACCGATAATATCTTAATTTAATATTGCGCACGCTATTAATCGCATTTTATGTTATCATTTTCATCGCTCATTTCATACAATCTAGGTTCCGTGATCAGTGTTATCATTGTCAGTTTTATAATCATGAAATAAATATTTTAAAATTCTGTATCTTCTTCTTAAATATAGATTTGAGGTCAGGTAGAAAATACGATATAAGTCTCACCTGCAGGAATTGTGTTTCCCAAAATTTTGTCGGCTTTACCAGCGTAGTATCTCAAAACACTGGATGAATAGTATACTTCTTCTTCAGCTATTTTGACTGGTTTACCGCAGTCTAAAGTTTCTAGTTCAGCTAAGTATCTGGCTTGGGAATCGATTAAATCGGCTAATTTGAGTAAGAGCATCCCTCTTTGAGAGGCGTCCATTGTACGCCATGGGGAGTATCGGTGGAATGCGCTTTTAGCTGCGGCTACGGCTAGATCAACGTCTGCCTGTAATAAATGTTATGTTTTTATAAAACAGACAACAATAAAGGCTCCACCTACGACATATAAAATATGGCCTAGGTATATCTAAGTCTTTAAAAGACATGAGGCACAATGAATTGTTGAAATTGGTCCAGAACCTCCTGATTAGCGCGGTCAAACAAACAAACGAGCTCATCAACTTTATATTACTAAATATAGTATAGTAGGTATAGACAGTGTTGAAAATAGATGCGAAAAGATAAGTAGATAAAATTATTGGTTTTATCTAAAATTTTTGATTCGATATCAAATTTATTAGTTAATGTTTTATGAATGTTATATTTATAGTAATAGCTCGTTAGATTAGTTATGTTGCGACTAGGAATCTCTTGTTCGAGAATGTTTGGCGTAAAGTCGTCTAATAAATCTGTTGAAATCCTGCCCGGCTTCCAGAATCTACACTCTACAGCGTGCTTTTCATAAACCAATATAGATTGTATGTTATTCGAAAAGGATTCACAATTATAAAATGATCACGGGGGATTTTTTTAATCTAGATATACCAAATATTTAATGAAGAAAAATACAATCGAACAGAACAGATAAGGATGGCAATAATCTTTAGCACAGATACTAATCAATTATATATTATAATAATGGCCAATGGCGACAAACTGTAGAAGAATCAAGATAGGAAGATAAAACATTACAATTAAAAAAAACCCCTGCAAGCGAAGATAAATAAGCTTCTGGACGAACATATAGAATCAGTTATTCCGGATGTGCAGAATTACAAACAGACATAAGTAGAGGAAAGTAACCAAATATGGAATACCATTTTGTTTTTGGGATATAAAAATGAAACTTTACATAAATTAAATCAGTTTATTGTTTTTACTGGTCAGTCATACATCTATAAGTAATAATTAATAGCCTTTAACGAAATATATCAGTAATTAAATTAAAATCTTACACAAAAAACAAAATCCCAAATGAGTAACCAAATATGGAATAGGTACCCATATATGGAATATAAGAATAAATCAACATAACAATAACAAAAATGTAATGAATATCTTTGAGATCAATGAAATTAATGTAACATATTGTGATAAATGAAAGAAGTAACGTAATTACTTGCAAAAGTCACAAATCCAGATCCATCTGGACCAGCACATCATAATGTGTTCAGAGCCCATACATCAAGCATTTAATTCAACTTTCTCCACTTTCATCCATGGAAAAAAGTCTTGAACAGAACCTCCTGACTCTGCTGATGCATGTATGTTACATTCTGCATCTGCAGAGTCAGAAGGCACTTGGTCCATCAACTCATCATGTTCCACTACCTTCATCAAACTGGATAACGTCTAGTTCCTCAGAGTCTTTCTTCTTCACTATCATCCTTATTTTTCTTCGATTGTTTGTTTTTCTTAATAAAGTTAATAACGTTGAAAGAAGAAATAGAAATATAATGATGAAATAAAGTTGTCCTAGGGACATGGAAATCCTGTACCGCTTTCAAATACCCCATTTTCTTTTCCCGGACGAATTTTATAGATTGTGCCGTTTTTTCTTCATCCCAGATTTTTCGTTAGGTTGATTGTGAACGGACATTCTAAGAACAAACATTACATACAGTTTTTTTTTAAATAATAGCAAGTTTATAGTATTCCATAATTAGACACCGACGACTGTCCATATTTGGATTTTTATACTCGTTCAAACTCTTCTAAATATTTTTTCAATTCACAATATTTTAAAGACAAAAGATCACAAAATGGTGAAATAAACATAATACCGATATACTAAATAGTATAACACATATGTAAACAAACATAATAGCCGGTAAATACTCATTTATTACTTACCTTAAAAAATTTCTGCATGGCAACAAAACAAAACACCCCTGCCACACGTAAACCGTTCACGCAACTAACTCGATGGTGTTAGTGCGATAATTAGTACACCAAATGAAACAGAAGATGGTCGAATGTTGCGATTCATACTTATAGTCTTAGAGAAATGAAGGAATTCCATATTAGGATACTATTCCATATTTGGTGACTTTCCTCTAGCTATATCACGCGACTTCGCGACCACTATTTATTTTTTACTACGCAATTTTATAATGTCTAATTAAAAAGTGTGATGTAAATTAAAATTCTAGATAGCAACCTAAGCATTTTTCTTTATGTATTTTTCTTGTATGCTTTGTTGCGTGTTGCTTGCGTGCTAATTATGGAAACTGCTGACCTTATTTCTAAAATTATTTCAGTCAGTATTATAGCCCATTTCTGAGGAAGACTATAATATATTGTGTTGAGATAAGTCTCAATATAGGAGCGAAGCAATGCGGGTAGACACAGTAATTAGCCTCACAAAATTAGCCTCATAAAATATTACGGACGTAGGTATAATTTCATACCTATACCCAGGCTTTTTTTATAAAAAATAAAAGTATTATTTACTTACCTTATCTGCCTCTGCTACTTGGGCAATGATGGTTTCATCCTGAGGATTTATGGTTGGAAAAGTCTTTTTACTGACTGCGTCCACCCACTCATTGTTGATGAAAAGCTGTGAAAATACCTCAAGTTATGCGTATGTCTGTTAAATAATTTTACGGCTGTAATATTACTTAAAAGCTTTATATTTTGTACTGATAATAATTACAGCTTGATAAAAACTTACACCCGACCCCACGGTTTACGAGTTCACGGTCTTTGGTAAACACGAAATTAATGATTACAAATACAGGGTGCAAATATTATTATTCCTAGTTACACAAATAAACTGTGGAATGTGCAAAATAATGAACAAATTTTAAAGGAAACTGTATCCATGCCAGTATAGTATTATAATATTGTCTGTGTGTTTTCAACGTCATGTCAACAACAGCAGTAGGTAAGTAAAATTTAATGTAGAAATGTGGAGGATTATAAAAATAATTCTTATCACATGTTTTTGTTCTGAGGAGATTTCGATTTGCTGGTTTGTGGAAGATTACATGTATCCCATTTTGGAACCAATAAAATTAAAAAGAATTGTTTAATTTTATAGTCGATGTACAAAATACACGCAGAAAAAAAATTTAAAGGTAGATAAAAAACAACTGAGATACCTAATCATATAAGTATCCCTGGTCAAAACAATTATTATCTCATTATTTGTGCACGAATATAACGCTGTAATTTAAATAAATAAAATTTACAAATAACATGTATGCAGGTGATTAAAATAAATCACAGCTTCATCGTACTGAAAATCTACCCGGCATTTTCGTAGACGCGCGTACAAATTCAAATACCTATTACGTGTTATAATATCTCACATGTTTCTAAAATGGTTATATAATAAGATAAATATTAATATGTCACTAATTAACTCACCTTAGTGTATTTTACATCGACTTTAACCATTTTACCTTATGTTTGTTCGTATCGCTTACAAATAACACGTAACAACTCAAGGTACGCCGTGGGTGGACTGCACACATCGATATATTATACAGACAAGCGTGAAATTCAGCGTCTATCACATTTGACGTCTAATTTTTGGTGTTGCTAGGTTTAAAAATTATGCATTATCAAAGAGTTTGAATCACAGGGTTGAATGCACCATGTTTAGTTTAAAGAAGGAGTAACGTGTTTTTTTAAATATCTACCTAAGTGTGAATTTTAAATTATGTGATTTAGAGTGGGTTCGTGATTCAACGGAGTAATTTGATAATAAGATTTAATACCATGTTTTCAAATTATGTAAGCTTTCACAATATAATCTTGCCCCCACCCCTACGAGATTTTACCTAAATCAATATTTTTTTAAATTTATTATAGGTTTGTCAAAGGTAGGTGAAGGTTAAAAAAATACAATTCAGGTGGAAGATTTTATTTGTTTGTTTTGATGTATAGGTTTCGGTCGTGGTATTTTATTGTTGGTTGATGTAGAATAATATGTATTGATTGTTTTATCGGGTATAATAGCTACTTTCTAAATGCGTATTTATTGATGTGATTTAAGAAATGAGATACATAAAAAATATATATTTTTAAGGTTTATAATTAGAATAACTATAAAACATCTACCAATCAATACCTAATATGAATAGGTATCGCTCCAAATAATAGGGATAGGGATTAACGAAAATAAAACGTTGAAGTAAATATAAAACAATTTAATAAAAAATATGTATATAATTGGCATTAAAAAGTGGAACGTTATATTTTTTCGGCAATTTACAGCAGTGGTTTCTTTGGCAGGTTGATGGTCACGGTCTTGTTTTCCAAATATTGTTGAATACCGTCTTCTCCCCTGTAAATAAAACATTTTCTATACATCTATACAAATATTATAAAGAGGAAAGGTTTGATT
>CAJQZN010026812.1:0-26081 GCA_907164685.1 Colias eurytheme
GACAGTTCTTTGGCATATTATGTAGTTAGGTAGATATAAGTTACATACTATGTAAATTTATTGACATTATTTAAAAGAGCAACTATGGAGTTTCTTGCCGATTCTTCTCCATAGATACTGCTTTCCGAATCGGTGGTAAATGTTAAAAATACTATGTAATGACGATTCGAAAGTGCTACTAAATAGTAGTCTAATTGAATAAATAAATGTTTGAGTTTGAGTTTGAGTTTGAGTTTGATACATTTTCAATATCACAAATTTCATCATCATCGTCGGTCCCATATGTTTCCACTGCGAAACGCAAGCTTCCTATGAGAGCTTCCTACGACCACGCTGGCCAAGTGTACCCGCCCTTGCTGTTGTTGTCTGTATTCCATTATTTGCTATACACGTTAATTCATTCAACAATCACTTCTAGTGAGTCCAATTCTCCACGAACCTGTGAAAGGCTGGACTGACAGTTGGGTGGCAGCCACGGCCCTCTTCAGTAATGTAGCTAGAGGTCTCACCAATACTGCCTATGGGAGAGACGATGTGGTTTGCGACCTTATTCCTGTGGATTACGTCACTAATTTGACTATTATGGCTGCGGCTAAGGGAAATAAGTGAGTATTTTATGATAATGGTGTATCTTCAATTAGCGGAAATAAAAAGAAAATTTTGACTAATCGACGCAGGTTTCTACGTACCATTTCATGATTTTTGTTATATTATTATGTTGATATTAACTAAGTTATAGTCTCGGTTATTTTTTTATTTCATTACAAATTTTGTTTTGTTCCATCTAAAGATATTGACTAACAATTAATATGATGCTATCAATCCATCCTCATTTAGGATGATATTTTTCAATTTTCGTAGAAAATAAATAAAAATGGTAATAAGTTTAAGTACCACTTTATTTCTCATCGTTGTTGTCACCAACACTGAAGGTATTTTACTTATAACAGGAACTATAATTATTATTATTCCTGTTATAAGTAAAATAAAATATTTTCACTTTTGATGTATATAGAACAAAAGATGTGCTGGTCTACAACATCTGCAGCAGTGCTGTCAACCCCATAACTTGGAAACATGCATCTGATTTATTTTTAGAAGAGAGTAGAAAACATGATTATAGTAAGTACCTAACATATTATGTACTTTAAACCACAATTTTAGTTTTTTTTTAGAAACGCTAAGTTCAGATATAAAGCATTAAAAATTATCTTTATTCTTGGCCTATAATATTATATTTATCTATAGTGCAAAAACTATTATTGTTCAGACCATAATAAAATAAAGAATAATATATACCTACTTCTTATTTGTGGATTTTTTATGTTATATATTTTCAGGCAAAAGAAAACGGAAGCAAATATTACTGAGCATGTCACCAGCAGTCGTTAAAAGTATGACGTTTATTTTTAAAACAATACCCCTCTTCTTCGCTGATGCGGGCCTGGTCATCAGAGGAAAGAAACCATGGTATGTGACTATATCATAATGACTATATCATATTCTAAAACTCATTAAATTAAAATATTAATTTTCTTATTTCCATATACATAATGTTCAATATTAAAATAATTGTAGAACACATTACACAATTTTCCCAATCGACAGCCTATTTATTTTTGTTAACAAAAAAAAAACAAGAGCAACTTCATAATTAGTACAGACCACTTTTAGTGAAGAGAACTTATTATATTGGAATAAGCCACAATACATTAACATTCAAAATTCATAGAGAATAGAGATCCTCATAAAATATTTATAAAATAAAAGCGCCTACCTAAAACGATAGGCAATGTTTCACGGGCTCAATATTATCTCTCAGCGAATGTATTGAAATTTTAAACGCCTACCATTTTTATAGGTTTTTGTTTCGCATGCTTTGTTCGTGTCTATAAAACTGTATTACCAAGGTTGAATGATAATACCGTTTCCATTTTATACACAAAATTTATAATAATATCGTCTTTCTTTTAAGTCATGTAAATCTATAGAATAATATGATTAATCACTAAATAAACGATTTTTTTCGCTGCCACACTACAGCTGTAAATATACTTAAAATAATAAATTTTCTTATGTAATTTAATCCATGTTCCAGCTAGTCTATATCCCAAAATGTGTTCAAATACATAAATTACGCGTAAGAGGACAAATTACTAAATTGTTACTACGGGGGAAATAAATTTAACATTATTATAAATAATACATGCATAAATATTCAAGTACGAATTTCACGGCGTGTGAAACTGAATGGCCGAAACCACAAATGTTCAAAATGGAGGGAACAAATAAATTATATACCTACCGCAAAATTAACACGTCACGTTTATTTACTAATGAATATTTGTGGAAATATTGCAATGGCTTGGTTAGCTTATTTATATAATTATTAAGGTGCTTTTGATTTATCTTGTTGGTTGTGATCAATGATCATACTTCAATTGAATAAATCTTAATACTATTATAAAGGCGAAAGTTTGTAAGGATGTATGGATGTATGGATGTATGGATGTATGGATGTATGGATGTTTGTTACTCTTTCACGTAAAAACTACTGAACCGATTACAATGAAATTTAGCACACATACCTATAGAGGGTAACTTGGATTAACACATAGGATAGGTTTTATCCCGGAAATCCCACGGGAACGGGAACTATGCGTGTTTTCCTTTGAAAACGCGGGCGAAGCCGCGGGCGGAAATCTAGTAAGGCTATAAAATAATCTCTAATCTATACTAATATTATAAAGCTGAAGAGTTTGTTTGTTTATATGGTTTGTTTGTTTGTTTGAACGCGCTAATCTCGGGAACTACTGGTCCGATTTAAAAAATTATTTCGGTGTTGGATAGCTCATTTATCGAGGAAGGCTATAGGCTATATATCATCACGCTACGACCAACAGGAGAGGAGCCACGGGGGTGAAACCGCGCGGAGCGGCTAGTAATTAATATAGAAAAAGTGTCTATAGAAAATCTATTATACCTAATTAATATCTAAACAAAAATAAACTTAAACTCATAAAATTATTGTATTGTCACTGATCCTTGATAAATTCGTATTAAAACTATTCGTTAAAGTGGGTCAAAATCAATTCTAAATGAGTCAGTTATATACAAACATAACAGGTGAAGTTTCTAGCTAAGAAAATCGAGTTAATAAAAGTAGTAGGAGTCATCGGTAGAAACGACATTAAAAATCAGTCGTAGTTTATTTCTAAGTTTGAGTGTAATTTTGTTATTTTTCAGGCACATGAAGGAGCACAACCGGGCGAAGCACCTAAGAGACTTGATATACCCCTTCACAACAACATCCTGGACAATAAAATGCAACAGAACACTCTCGCTTATAGAATCTCTCGATGAAAATGATAGGAAACAATTCCAATGTGACCCTCGTAAGATATGTTGGAACGAGTACATGAAAATATTTGCGTATGGTGTTAAGAAATATCTCTTGAATGGTAAATAGATAATAAGGTAAATTAAGTGATAACTACAATCTACATTATATGATAATAAAGTGTTATTTATTTTTTTGTTGTTTTCATCAGAATCATTATTTTGTATTTATTGTCATTAGAAGGAAAATAACAAAAAGTTAATAAGTCCATTGTATTTTTTTCAATTACTCCAATAATTAAGTACTTATGTAGAATAAGTAATTATTGGTCAATTATCACAACTAATAAATAATAAATGATGGATATATTAATTAATTAATGCGATGGATGTTTATTGTTTATAATATTATGTACAATTTATTACATAAAATCCAAGAAAACTAAGACTTTAAGATTTAAAATTAAGAATGAGTAATTATAAATAAATTGTATCTAGTAATTTAATGTCAGTGTTTCATTTAATTTTATCTGGTTTTTACTATTAGATAAATTCGTCAATCGTAACTACTTATAATAATATATCCTATATACCTCACTACGCGGGCGAAGTCACGGGTGGAAAGTTCTATAACATAAAGGAATATCTCTATGGACTCGGCGAAAGTTTGTATGGATGTTTGTTACTCTTTCACGTAAAAACTACTGAACCGATTACAATGAAATTTAGCACACATATAGAGGGTAACTTGGATTAACACATAGGATAGGTTTTATCCCGGAAATCCCACGGGAACGGGAACTATGCGGGTTTTCCTTTGAAAACGCGGGCGAAGCCGCGGGCGGAAATCTAGTATACTATATAGGGACAAAAAATGTGTGCGTGTACTAGTGTACACACGTAAGAAACGAAACTTCTATATGACCTTATTTTTCAAAAAATAATTTACTATATGCAACTTTACAGAAATACGTCGAATCACGCGTGGTAGGGATAAGAAAAAGATGGCGCGTAACGGAAAATGTCGCGCGTAACGAAAAATGTTACACAAATTTTTTTTCCAATCCCGATAAAGAAATTTCAATTCAATAAATAAACCAATCACTAATTAATACAACTATATTAATAAGCAGTGACGTCATAATGCGAGGCTCCCGTAGCACTGAAAGTGACACTATCTCCGACACAGTTGCCAGATCTCACTTGAACGAGACACGCGTCGTCTGCAGATATAGTCACGCAGCGTGTGTTCTCAATGGATAGGGCAAACTAAAACATAATACATTATATTAATTACTAATTTAGTCAGAGATATTTTAGTTAAGCAAAAATTACTTTCACTTTAAATTATCTTAATTAGGATGGAAATTTTCGGGGTCCTAGAGGGAAAGTATTTGAAATACTAGAGATACATAAGAAAACAAGCCTTTATTTTTAAAAAGAAATAGCATTGAAAGATATCTCTGGTATTTCAAGTAGGTACTTCTCATCCATGGTCCATCCCGTATATTCATTCTGTATACTCTCTAAACACTTCCATATAGAGCCACAAAAAACTTACGAAAAAATCGTTCTATTGTGACACGAGAAAGTAAGACAAACAAACACATTTTGATATTTGAGATATTGGTAAGGACTAAGGAGTAAAGATTATTAATCGTGTGCGTAATCGAAATATGATGACGGTGAAATTATTAAGATTAAAAGGTTGAAGGTAATAGAAAAAAATTGCAATAAATAATGATGCTTTTTAAATAGTAAAATTTACTAGTAACTCTACCGACACGATAACCACGAGACCTTATTTCGTTTTTGCATTTTGCAACATAAGAACGTGATGTAAAGAAAATATTAAGCATTTTCAATTCTTCTACATGTGTACAACAAAAAATATCTCACTCATTCACAAGAAAAATGGTTAGAAGATAATACCGATGAAATCTATCTCTTTAGAAAATTTCATACAGATCCGCTCATCTTTTTTGCATGAAAGAGTAACAAACATTCACACATCTTCACAATTTAGAAAGCGAGATAAACACACACTTACTTATTAATTATGTTTACCTGAAATTCCATATCATCTCCATAATTTGTATCCACATCATAAGATTCAGAATAAATAGGATTAATTATATTTGAGTCTGAACAATCACCACATTTCCATAAACCATCCGAAAATATTATTATAAGAAATAACCAGCGAGGCAAGGTTAAATATTAGTTTGAATGTAATAAAAATGTACTGCGATTCTACACAGCTACCTAATTGATGTAGGTAGTTGATAACAAAACGCAGCAAGTCAGTGACTATTAGCAAAGTGAGGGTAGTTGGGTCGAACGTCGTATAGACAACGTCCGAGCCCCTAGGCACGATTCGTACGAATGCGCCACGAGTCAAAGGAAAGCGGCAATTTATAGTATTCGACAGCTAAGCATGTTCGGACAGGAAACAGTGACAACTATATTGACAACTATTTATCCACAAAAATATTAAATCAAAAGTCACGTCTAACATTATTTTATTTTCTGAAATAAGGTATAGTTGTTTAGTTCACAGATAAAATATTAATTTATAAATTAAAATACATACAAGGGAACTGGCAGTAAATGATTGTAACTAAAAATGTTTCTGAAAATAAGCATTTTTTCGGTTTGCAAGTTTAGTATTTTCCCAGACTATGGTCCCAGATTGACTTACACAAAACCCTTCGATTTATTTATTTTTATTATATATTATATTTTATCTTATAAAATATTTATTTATCGTTGAATACTTGGGTACAAAAACGATTATATCCGGTCCCTTTGCTTATGCTTAGAAAGTTTTAAAGTGGTCTTCTACAAACCTTTTTCGTCAATTTCAGATTCACTGCTTTCTTCTACACTTTCACTATTTAATAATAAACTAATCACATGGTCTATATCATCAGAATAATCAGTTTCACATATGACATGCACTAGAATACACAATAATATTATAAATGAATATTTTAAAACCATTATTGAAATTTGAATCTATAATACGAGTGAATACGTGTATTGTGTAGCAGTAAAATAATTATTTGATACGAAAGTGCAAATGTCATATATTGTTAATAAATATTGATTATAAATGGTGTAAAAAATTTATCAGACTTTATTTAAATTAATACGTCGTATGCAAAAGTAAGAACATCAACATGACATCAACAGGTTTAAATCGTTAAAAAATGGAATAAGTTAATCGATTTTTTTAACAAGTTGCTTTAAAACGTAATAAGTGGATGTTAAGGTAGATTTTAACAATTTTTACAAGCATATTTTGTGTCATTGGAAAGAAAAGAACCACCACTTCAAAGAAAAGATCAAATTTATACATCTTGAGATATGATGCAAACTACAAAATAATCAAATACATTAAAATATTTTGTTATGAATGCAAAAATAATTACATGAGTAATAAATTTATAATCATACCTTTTTTAAGTTGGTTTAAAATAATTATAAATAATTTGGAAAATCCAAAAGTGCACGCCTCATAATTTTTTTTAATAAATATTTATTAATTATTATTTTTGTTTATTTAATAACAATTAAACCACATCGAATCAGACCCTGAAAAATGAAAGGGTTCTATTCCTGAGCATACTCAAGCGTAAGAGAAAAAAAAAGACTCGATTAGTAAAGTATTTCGGTCGCTATCGTGTTAACAAGAAAAAGGATCCGCACATACAGACACACGGACGTCCAAGACAGAACTTTTTTAAACTGTTTTTTAACTAGTTTAAATAACAAAAATGACATCAAAAATATCATGAACGTTAAAAATAGTGTTTTTTCTTAATATGTGTGTGTATGTATTATCTTACAAGTGCAATGTATGATACATAAAGACATTTTAAGTTTGAAAAATCAGATGTTTTGCGCGAAGTGACAGTAGGTAGTACCCACCTCAACGCTTCGCTTATGAGGCGTGCAATAAAGGAAGTTCATTTTATCTTGTCCCTGAGACGCATTTCATTGACCCGTGTGATAAATAAGATAAAATAGTGTATTATTAATATTGTTATCTACTAACTAATATTGAAGACTGGCTGTGTTTGTGTTTAAATACCTAAGTAATTACTGGCGCAATTTTTTTAATTATTGATGTTGCACAGTGTCACTCTCAGTAGATGAATCTATTGACATAACTCACATCCATACTAATTTGTATGAAATTTGGTATGGAGATATTTTGATACCCGAGAAAGGACATAGGCTACTTTTTATTGCGAAATATTATGTACCACGGGCGAAGCCGGGGCCGGGGCGGACCGCTAGTAATATAATATAATACGACAAGTCGTTGAGGTTGTAGAGCGTGCTATAGATGCACACAATGTACATACGTTGTCAAAAATAACCCTACTTCTCTCGCAATCGGGTAAAAACTTGCAGATGTCGCTAGAAACTATTTAAAAATAAAAATATAATTGTCATTAAATGTAAAACTATAGTAGAGCCATTTTAATAGGCAACATTTGACAGTTCAACAAAATTCAACAACGTAACCTAGTAACAACAACATAATATAATAACATGATATTTCTTTCTGTTAGATCTGCACATTTGCTTAACTTTTTTCAATAACGATTACATATTTATAATAATAATGACCGATACAAGTAATTTTTAGATTTCATTTTACTGATGAACCATTCTAAACATAATAAACAATTTCTGAATTGAAGAACTGACGTCGCTACAATTTTGTGTCAATAAACCTTTTTTCTTTTTAAATACCAGAGATGTTACTCTAAAAATCGAGATCTGACATCTAGAATCGAATGCATTGATTACTTGTGAACAAAAATCATCATAAATTAATAAATTCGATTTACAAATGTTTCAAATCCGTATCGATTAATTCACTTTAATCGATGTTTTTAAGCAGGTTACCTCTCTTGGAAGATAAAATTGATAGATGTCAAATGTTGCCTATTAAATTGGCTCGACTATAGAGGATATTCTAAGTTTTAGAAAGTATATTATAATAATGTTGTTGGATAGATAATAAAACAACAATCGATATTTTATAAATTTATTAGAGTTCCACACATCAAAATATTAACGATTTATTATAATATTTCACTGCCGATTTAAAAAATTTGAACACTTCTATAATAGACGCTAATAGTATTTATAGGAGAGTCTATATCTATTTATATCTTTACTTAATAGTAATAACTAAATTATAATCTTAGGTATATTTTCACTATATTATTGCTTTTTTTTCTGTAAATACTTTCACAATGTTTATGCTTTCTTCTTAATAATATAGGTACACCATTTAAATAAAATCTTAACCATTAAGTAGATGTATAGATAGTAATTTTGTAGTTCCCGTAATTTTTTGGATATTTATTTTAAACTAACATTGTAAATAAATAAATAATATTATTTTTACACACACATAGAATATATATTTATTTTATATCATTTAATACTTATCTATCTCTACTCTTTGGTGTTTTTCCCTTATATTTTTAATTTTACACTATTTTTTGTTTATATTACACATAGTTTGAGAAAATATATTTCTAATAGATTAAATGAAAATCAAACCGAATTTCTTCAGAAAAGATTAAAACGAGATTGACAAACGTTAAAAAAAAACAATGTAAAAAAGCATTCGCATTTGTCTTTATCAAATAAATAAAAATTTTAAAACATTTTTAAGCTCTATAAGTCAAAATCTATGGCTTAGAAATAATTGTTAATACCCCAATCTCCGCAATTCTGCTGGAGTTGCATAAATTTAGTCGTAAAGATAGGAAGGTGATCTTTCTTTAATAATCGAATCTATCGGAGTGGAAAAAGATAAGGAAAAAGTTACAGTACCTTTACAACAGATTCTGGCTAACAAGGAACAAATATTTAATTGACAATAAAACTATTAAGATCTAATACAGGTACTAGTAAAACTTATATTACTTAAGTTACACACATTGACTAGTAATTTACAAAGATATTTTGGCACGGTTTAATGTCGCGTTGATGGACCAGGCCTGGCGTCTTCTGTTGACCTCCATCTGTTCTCCAAATTCTTGTCAGGACCTTTGACAACATTCTGATGACTATGTCTTCTGTTTTCATCGAAAGCACTGCTTATATTGAATACACTATCCGCGCTAGTTTTTCGTCTCGTATCTAATGTAGACAGGCTGGAAGCTGCAGGGGATATTCGATGAGGAAAGCGCGGTGAGCCCTTTATTTTTTCACAGGAACCTTGAGACACTGATTTATGCGTTTTGGGTAGAACGAAGTTGACTTTTGTCTCCGGCTCTGCTACATATTTATTTGATGATGGTATGCTCTTATTAGAATTGTATGAACACGTTGGTTCATCGTCTGTTATACGAATGATCGGGCCACTTCTTGCGTACGATTCCCGCCTCAATCTCAATTCTGGGTTTGGTACGTTAAGAGTATTACAGGAATGTACTATTGAGTGCTTTCGGTTTCCAGGTACTAGACCAGCTATCATACCAACGTGCATTCTCAATGCAGCTGCAATACTCTGTCCTGTAGGATCTGCGATGGACATCGTTGAAGCTTTCCTACTAGACGGTCGACTTCCGAAGAGACTCTTTAGTCTCTGTAGAAAGCCGTGGTTTTCTTCGCGTTTGTTCAAGCAGAGGTTGTATAAATCGATGGCTTGTTGGGATTTTCTGTAGTTGAGTTTAGGTTGGGAACTAAAACTGACTGAATTTCTTCCTCGGCATGCTTCAGCAGATGGCCAGCTTGCTCGAGGTATTACTGGGGGTAACACTGAGAGGAGAAGCAATGGCAGACCTCCACTCACGCTTGGCGTTCGTCTGTCTTTGTCATACGTATTGCCTTCCTCTTCGACAGTGTTCAATTCAGTCTGAAACACAAAAGCTATTTTGGTATGATAGTTCTTGTTGAGTTGTAAAGTGCGTTCAAATTATCACACAATATGACGTGTACCTAATCAATGCAATGGTGAGACTGTGTGTAAAAGACAAAAGTATTCAAAATCTAGAAAAATGATCACTAGTGCTGCTTTTGTGTTGTTATTTGTTAGAATTTCTACACAAATATGATTGATTGTAGTGATAAAACGTGTTATTCTAGATGCGTATGTCTATTTGAATCTGCCTGAATATCTATTTGAAAATCAGTAAAACTATGAAATATAAAAACACACTGAAAAACGCACACTCTATTATTTCATTAACCTTTTTTTATTCCTGCCATTTAGTACCCGTAGTCCTATTGAAAATAAATTAACATTAATTTACAAATTACAATGTTATACAAAATAAACAAAGAAAACTTTATTTAAAATACATACCCGCTTATGCAGAGTCACGTTAGATTCTAAGGGCTCGGCTAGTAATTTCTCCAGACGACCTATTTCCTTGTCTAGGGCTGCTACTTCCCGTTTATAAACCTTATTTTGTATTTCAATACGGAAATGAAGTTCTTGTGTTTCGTCTGTCACGAATCGTCTAGTTTTACATTCTAGTCGCAACCCTAAGCTTTGTATTACGGGGTCTTCTTCACCTAAAATTAAAAAAAAGCACGATTCTTTGATTTACAAAAATCACATATCAGCAGATTCAAATCTCTTCAGTATGTTGTTGTTGTTATGTTATTATTACTTATACTATATATATAATATACATTGTTTGTATATACATTATTTGTATATACATTGTTGTTTTGTTTATTATATTTTCAATAAAATAAACAAAACAACAATATTCTAGACAGAATAATGATGAGTTAAATGATTTACCTTTTTTCCGTATAGCAACAATTTTCGGCAAGAACAACAAACACAGCGTTGATGTAGTTGCAATAAGAATTAAACTGGTTATCGTGATATATGCTAGTGTTGCTCGCTCAGATATAATCGTTCCAATAACTACAACACTAGCACTGGTAATAACGACTGAATATACGCTGATTCCAATGTATTTGGAGTCGTTTAAGGCGGAGATCTTGA
Organism: Colias eurytheme; assembly: GCA_907164685.1. Taxonomy (NCBI): domain Eukaryota; kingdom Metazoa; phylum Arthropoda; class Insecta; order Lepidoptera; family Pieridae; genus Colias; species Colias eurytheme. Next base: position 11,339 of record CAJQZN010026812.1, read on the forward strand.
CGTGTCTGGTCTCCCAGGCCATATAAACTGCTACTAAGAGAAGTAAGCCTTTATAAGCGTACAGCACGCAGAGCCAACCTGTTGTATTGTGTGATTTACATATTTCTATCTGGAAGAAAGTTTTTTATGTCAATGTAGTTAAGGCTTAAGGTTCTGACTTCTAATATTTCATGGTAAATATAATATTTTATATTGTTATGAAAAGACAATGAAGACGTGAAGACGACGAATTGGGATGATTCTACTAAAAATTCTTCAATTAACTATAAAAATAACAATACGCTTTTTTGAATGCCAAAAATAAAATAGACACAAAAAAAGAACCTAAATAGAATAGAAACTATGTCCAAAATTACAATGCGTTAAATAAAATATAAAAATTCTGCTGATTACAATATTATGGTCATAACTTATGTATGTTAATAACAAATATAGAATGGACAGAACATTTCCCAGATTTTAAGAAACTTTTATTTAATTCCTGTTCATTTCATCACACATCATCACCTGTGGCTGATACACAACACTCCTGTCCGTTGCGCTAATTTCAACAGTCAAGTTCTTCAGATGCCGTTCCATGGGATCCAGGGTAGCCCAGAGAGTGACCAATAGACCATCAATGATAAGCAATGCGCAAACCAGGGAGATCAGAGGCGTATCTTGGAGAAGCTTTGTTTTGCAGACTCCGCTACGATTGCTGAAAATTTCTGTAGTTTAAATAGTGAAGAGAGAAAATGTTTGCAATAATAATTATTCAAGCATAAAAGTAATTTATTAAAATTTATAACAAAACGGAAAATTTAAGAAATATGTCTTCGTTATGTATAAAAATAAAGTGGACACGGCCCTATTGTAGTGATCGAGAAATTATTTTACGTTTTGAATAAATTAGTCGTTCAATTATTTTAAAATATACAATCCCTACTTATATTATAAATGCGAAAGTAACTCTATCTGTACGTCTGTCTGTCTGTCTGTCTGATATGCTTTCCCGCTTAAACCTCTCAACCGATTTTGATGAAATTTGGCACAGACAATCTTTAGACTCTGAGAAAGAACATAGGCTACCTTTTGTCAAAACACCACGCGGGCGAAGCCGCGGGCGGAAGCTAGTAGGATTATAAAGTTTGAATTGAACTACTTTTTTCCTTTAAGTATTTTAGTTGTATTAGTAAGCACCAGACGTTGCAAATTAGAAACACGAATGATAGAGCTGAAACTAAAATAAACTTGAAGATGTATAAAAGAACTTCCAGAACACGTACAAGTATACCCTTTTAAAGCTAAAGAAGAAAATATCGAGTTAAAACTTACCTTATAAAAATTCTATGAACCCTATAAGTTTTAGCGAACATCGAGCCAAATGCCAAAGAGAATCCAGCGGACAGAATATACACTCTGCTCTGCAATACATTTAGTAATTAAAAAAAAATATTTAGTTAAGTAAAATTTAAATCACCATTTAAACAAAGTTTCGTTACACTTTTTTGTTGTTAAGCAAATTGTTGTTGACAAAAATATAAATTTAGATTTTTTTATCTATGAATTTTGCAATCAATATTAGATATTATGTTTTACAGCATAACAATAATATAGGTTGTTATTTTTCAAATTTAAATCATTCAACAGAATATGAAATTATTAGTATGAAAAGATTATTTGTAGTTAGCCAAGGAATTTTCTACATCAAATTAATTCACCCAAAAATGGTTAATTATACGCGATGTACATAAAATGTACCTATTCATTTATAATACTTACAGTGCACATAGCAGAGAACGGGATGTAAGAAGGAAGGATAGCATTATCAACACCCAGGAGGGCCACCGCCGTGTACACCAGCACGCAACCAATCAACGTCATGTTGTTTAAGCGAGGTGATGATAGTTTTATTGATCTACGAAAACAAAATATGTATACTTGTATTATGCGGACAATATGAATAATTATTCTAAGCTGCTTAGGACGAAATAAATTTATTTTGCTGGCAGGGGACAGTTTTCTTATATCCTTAATTGGTTAGGTTACATTACTAAAAATAAAATTTTTCAATTTAAAATTCTTCGTACTAATTTAAATCGAGGCATAATTCAACTTAATATTACGTTTCGTTCGGTTTTCTTAACATTATTCATCTACGTTTTTATGGAATGGTTTCATTATATCTACGATCATAAAGTATCTAGATATGAAGTAATAGAACCTGCGTTTGCTATAATGTAAATTGAATGCCAAAAACCCCAGTGCCAGAGCCACACCCGCAGCTGACAGGGCCGTGACTGCCAACCTCGCTGGTGCCCAAACAGAATCCACTCTAAGGACCAGCACCCTCCTGGCTGAAGGGATCCCTCCCGCCCAGAGAGGCTTGGCACATTCAGGACACGTCAGTTCTCTGCCGTGGGTGTACAGAGCTACTGTTTTGGGACGACCTCCTGGAAAGTGAATTCTCTTAACCATAGTGTAGTGAAAAGTATTTACGTGATATAACAGAATCTACTCTATGATAATTGAGTAGGTTTGAATCAATATTTCTGAGCAAATCAAAGTTTTCCAGTTTAATATGTGCCAAATTTCTGTTCACCATTTAGCCTTTTTATAATTAAGCTTGTATATAAAAATGAATCGCAAAATGCGTTGGTAAGCGCATAACTCGAGAACGGCTGAACCGATTTCGATAATTCTTTTTTTATTATATTCCTTGAAGTACGAGGATGGTTTTTAATGTAGAGAAAACGTAAATATGTACCACGGGCGAAGCCGGGGCGGACCGCTAGTTTATGATAAAATAAAATTGCAATGTTTTAGCATATTTTTGACTTCATCTTTTCCAAAAATTGTTTGATTAATTGTAATTAATATTAAATTGGATTTAGATAATATACAAAAGGTTCTTAAAACATGAAAGGAATATGTACCCATGACCAACAATACCATTTTCCTCTTATGCCTTCCTCGTTTTCCTTTATTCATCTGTACATCATCATGCATATTATCATATTTTCTACTCGTTCAAGCAAATTTTTCATACAAAGACAATTACTTTGAAGATAAAATCATACCTTGAATTTGATAAAACGCTGACATTCCTATCCTGTCTGCTCCATTGAATGAAACCGGCCCCTAAAATCAATTGGATTTCAGTTTTTCACCCAGTTATTTCTTTACAACTCAGCCTAAATTTTTGGGTACACAGCATATTTTCCGTTTAGTCTACATCCTATGTATTTGTATTTGTTTTTCTAACAGAATAATATTTTTAATAGCTTCTGTACGTGTACCTTATCGAATAATATTTTTTGTCTAATAATTGTATATGTATGAATAATGTTTGGTTAAATGTAAATACTAGAATTTCTTAAAATCGAAAGTCTTTATACACGTAAAGAAAGGGCTCGACTGACTGATTAAACCAATACTAAAAACCTGAATATTAAAGTTAAAATTTTTTATATTTAGTTGTACAGTATTCAAATGCTTTATAAATGAGAAATCTCTCAATAGAATAAATCTATGACGCGGGATTCGAACCCGAGTCTTTCGCCTTGCCATGCCTAGCCTCTGTTTCTATTCTTTAACCATTTTTCTAACCGACTAATGTTAGTTTTTCGTTACTATTATACTATTGATAGTTTGTTAATTAGTTATACGTCTTTCCCCAACCACCTATACCTAGACCTAAATAAAGACCACAGTCCACAGACCTATCGATACCAATTAGGTACACGATTTACGCAAGAACAAAATACATTTCAAGTATTTCTCTTGAGATTCCAGTATGAGCTGTGAATAATAGATTACAAATAAGAATACGAAGATCGGTTCTGAGAGTTCGTATTTTGGGTATTAGCGGTTATTCGTACCCTACTTATGTAAATTTGGTTTAAATCGTGCTCGTGATTGATGTCTGGGGTATTTACCTACTTTTTATTTTTGTAGAAATGAAACCTTGTATAATGTGTTGTTAAGAAAATGTAGATGATGCACTCAATATCGTTTGTATCTACAATAAATGATTCCTGTGTTTGGATATCTTGTGTTTATTCATTATTGCTATCCGTTGTATTTAAAAAAAGTTTTCGTCAATTATTATTCAATATCACTTGAATCTTTACTAATAGTATGAAGCTGAAAAGTTCGTGTGATTGTTTGTCACATACATAGATACGTAAAGCAAGCGTGATCGTTTCAGATGAAATACGAATAGTTTAAACTATAACTTTTTTATTGAAACTTAAATATCTTTTTATAATAACTTTGCACATACACGTCTTCACGTATTACTAATTATCAAATTAAAACTACAAACTTACCGATACACCGAGAAAGCTCAAATTTCCCAGTTGATTCAGAAACTCTTCAGCCATATCCTTCCTATCATAGTCAAACTGTCCCAAGCCCAACGTCTTAGTAGAATTACTGTCAGAGCTCCTCCACAGGTGTTCAGCTCTACTCAGAGCTAATGCGATAGCCCAAACTGCGTCGTATGTGTGAGGCGCGAAGGGCGATATTGGCACGCCGACCGCTTCCATCTCGCGGTGGAACATTTCGTTCGTCTGTATTGGACGTTCTTTTGAGTGTATAAAGTTTTACCACGTTTTACTGTGTGTTAAATTGTGATTTATGTTAGTTATTGTAATACAGGTGACGATAATTGCTTTCTGTTTGAATCTTTAAAAATTGCGAAATAAAGACAGGTCAACATCATGTTACATATTTTAATTTTTAAGAAATGATCTCTGCCTGTAATGTAGTTATTTAATTTTACAATAGTAAGTACTATTACGATGGCCTGTTACCAACCTACGAGTTTTACCAAAAACTCAAATGATCAAATAAACCTTATCTAATCCATGCCTTTAATCTTTTCATCAGTTATCACTAGTTCTGCTCACCAAACCAGAAAAAGAAGCAACGTTCCCAACGATGCCTCTATGCGCTGTAACAGACACTAGGCCCTCTAGCGCCCTTGCCAGCTGGGACCTCGCGCAGGGCGCCGCGCCCCTGATACGAGGCGGCGCCCCAGCTACCAGCCACGCGTACTCTGCCCCGAACATACCTAGACGAAACGCCTGTAATACAATCAAAATTACAAAGGGAAGTTAGATTAATAAGGAATACCAATTATATAGGAACTGCTAAAACAAAAAAAAAAAATAACATAGGTCTTGTCGTATTAAACATTTTTTTATTGGTTGTTTTAGTATCAAGCAAGCTTTTATTTATTTTTTTCAATGTATAAAAAAGACTAAAAATTTTATAGAATGATTTATTACGATTTCATAATTATTATCATAAACTGTATTAGAATTACAATTTATTTATTGAAAAAGCGTCACATTCTAAACTAAAACTTGCAAGCACTATCTCGTTAAACTCCATAAACATATACAATTAAAACCCTATAAAAATACATATATTTAAAAAAATAAGGCACTATTCCATTCCTGCCTACAATCTTAAGAGCTTCCGCCTAATTCTATTATCTTACATCGAAAGGGCTCATCGCTGAAAATTATACAGCAAGCGTTTCTTTTGTAGCCCATGGCTGGTACTCAGCACGTCCAACATTGTATTTTAACAAAGGCTCGTCGCGAGTGCCACTCTCTGATACGGATTTATTTCATTTGGCCGCTTGTAATTTAGTATTTTGGTAAGTTAATCTTTTAAACTTTTGATGAAAAGTTACGAGTGGACGGTTCGTTTAATTAATGAATGCATTTCAGCATTTAGTTTCAACTAGCTTTCCGCCCGCGCTTCGCCCACGTTTTCAAATTAAAACCTGCATAGTTCCCGTTCCCGTGGGATTTCCGGGATAAAACCTATTCTATGTGTTAATCCAAGTCACCCTCTAATCTCTATATGTGTGCTAAATTTCATTGTAATCGGTTCAGTAGTATTTGCGTGAAAGAGTAACAAACACATTTAAGTTCTTGTGGAAAATATTATAAAGAGATTTTATAGAAAAATGGACTCGTACTATCAAGAAATTGAACCTTGTTTATCATTAAGTTACCTACACGAAAATATTGATAAACTTATGTGATGTCACTATTAAAAGAGTAATGAATAAATGAACTTTATCATTAATGTAACGTTTACTATTTATAATTGATAAATTAGCTTTTAAAATCATGTTATAATAATAAAAAAACAGTTTTCTGACAAATGTTTCTATCATTAATCTTCCTTACTGAACTCACCTCGCAAAATATCTTCGGAATCATTTCCTGTGAGAAGCTGCCAATTATGATCCTTGTGTCTAAATTCTGTAAATAATTTTTACCATCAAAAACAAAATATTACTATCCGAAAGTACTCCGTAAATATTTTATGTGGAAGAATTCTGCAGATAGAGATTATAAAGATAATATTATCTAAAGATATCTCAAATTCCCCCAAAATACATATTTCACCAGAATCGATAACATCAAAAATATTATTTAAATTTATAATTGTACCTATTTAAAAATTGACAAATCTCTCCATGATTTAAATCAGTAATTAAATTATAAAAAAATAACAAAGAAACGGATAATTATATACAGTAACGTAAAAAAAGTTGCACACCCAATCAATGGGTAGAATGTATTAGCCACATAATATTGTAATTAAAAACATCTATAATTTGTAACTACATTCTTGCAAATAAATATAATTTGAATTTGAATTTGAATTTGATAACAAATGATTTAATGAGCTTAAAAGTGGAATTGGAAGCACACAATTAAGTTTTTATAACTCATAAAACTGAAAACACATATCCACATACTGAAGGGGAATATGATCGTAAAAACTCACATGGGTACACGATATTTCACTTTATTATACTGTTAACAAAGTTTAAAATTTGATAATTTCATTGTAAATATTCTATAGCTACAAATCCAGTTTTAATGTGTATACTTAACTAGCTTACAGCCCGCGGCTTCTCCCGCTTTGTCTAAAACTTAATAAATTATATACTAAAACCTTCCTCTTAAATCACTCTATCTATAAAAAAAAACCGCATCAAAATCCGTTGCGTAGTTTTAAAGATTTAAGCATACAAAGGGACATAGGGACAGAGAAAGCGAAATTGTTTTATACTATGTAGTGTAGTGATTAAGAAAGACATTCAAACTTTGCGAAAGGTGTCAGCGGCGTTTAATGTAAGCAGCATATCCCAATAATGTTAGTACACACAGGATTAACAACATTATATTTAACACCTTTATTTAATACATTAATCCTGTAAGTCCCTTTTCTCGTGTCGTTAACAGAAGCCATTAAAACTTGGAACTGAATATACATTGACAAAGTACGGTGCAAGTCACTCAAGGTGATTCCAAACTGCGGAATCCAATTATTTTTAATTAAATTTGATTGACGGAGTTATCTTTCGATGTTAATTAGATTTTTCGGGAGTTTTGTTGGAGAAGGAAATTGTGCCAATTTTTTGGACTGGTTGTTAGTAAATTTATTTTGGCGTGAAATCATGGCCTGAGATAAATTGTACGACATAATATAATCAACTTATCTATTTTAAAATTTTAGCGTCTCAAAATTACTTAATATTTTTTTAAGTATTTGAACGTTTATCAACAATCCTTTACTAATTAATAACGTTGTTATCATTTAATTTAGAATAAAGAGCCTTCTATATTTTAATAAAATAAGCATCTTTACCATTATATAAACCAATTTAGTTTTATCCTGAGTATTTAATCATTTGAAGTTTTCCAAAACGTTCCCGAGTTCTTATTATTAAAAACTATTAAAACTTACTTTCAACTGCTGCAACTGTTCTTTAAAATCAGATTCAGCAAAAGTAATAGACGCCGCACAAGTGATATTAGCTGCTTCTAACTGAGTGACCAACTCATTTACAGCCAGGGAGTAGATCTCTTCATTTTGGGAAAACGCAGTCACTGTGTCCCAGCCGAATTGCCTAAAATAAAAAAGCAGCTATTTCAAGATAAATGATAAGGACAGTAAAATATACATACGTCTGAGGTTGTTTTTTTTTTTTAATTTAATATTGTAGGGATTATAATTTGAGGGGTATACTTTCCACAAAATATGAAAGTAGTTGATTACATTACATCACACACAGTCACAGGACGGTTTCTTCGTACACAATGAATGTATGAATTATACAACTCTTTCATTTATTTAGTGTGAGGTGCATTAATATTATGATTGCCTACATAAGGAACTTTGCTGATAGCACGAGAAAAGAGGAAAGACAAGATTTTTTATATTCTCTCGCATAAAAGTGGATACAAATTTGTTTTTCAGCAAGTTGCATTACTTTTAATAGTATTATAAAATGTACTTACCTGATAAAAGCAATTCTAGCTGGGTTATGCGAAGAGTCCGGTGCTACGGTGCGGCAGAACAGTGGAAACTCGGAGCGGTCGCTGAGAGCTGGTGAGGTAGACCCGAATGATACCTGTGTATACAAGTAGAATTTGACTTTAGTATCATAATAAGGGAGATCTATTTCAAAGAATATGGACCATCACATACGATACTTTTTACATGAATATCGTTTTCATTTTTTTCTTGAGAATAGGGAAGCGCTTGACGTCACAATCTCGCATGATGTTAAGCTGAGATGTGGTCTAAGATAGTATGCGCTTCCCTAGAACTTCACTCTACGCTTTCATGATTAGGCGAGTCACCTTCACCTATTAATATTTTTAAAGTTATAATGATTTATGTGTACTACTTTATCTATTTTGTGTTTTCATACTAAATTTCGCCCTTTTACCTGTAAGTATAAAACAAATATTCTAACCTACCAAGACAATAAAACATGTAAATTATGTAACCTTCAAATTCAGTTTATTGAATCCGTAAAATCAGTTATCTACACGTGTTGTGAATCCAAATCTACGTCATATCAGTATCCAATCCAGTACAATCAAGGCTAGCTGTAATGAAGTTGACGCTTCGTTAGCCGTCCCCAGGATTAGCCAGTTAGCCACGCAGCAATGGTTCAGCCAACAGCCGCTTTGAAGCTCTATTGAGTTAGAATTGTGATCTGCGATATAACTAGCCGGCGAAATTCGGGTGGACATGATCTAATCAGCATTTATACTTTTTCTCGACATGAATTTTGAAATTCGATGTGTTGAAAATGATCTAATCGGATAGCATTTATACTTCTCTAGACATAAATTTTGTAATTTAGTAGAGGAATAATTCTACCAATTATCGACCAATAAGATCCTCCTTTAATTCTAGGAATAAACCAATAATCTAACAGAAATAACTAAGAGTTATTTTCCAGGAACAATTCTTCGAATAAACTTAAATAATTACCTACCGAGTAATATTATATAGACGAAATGAAGATTATAATTAATATACCTACCTAATATTTGAGTTTAAATTATTGTTACGTTTTAACTAAAACATTAATCCATTAAATAATAAATAACAACGTTATTTCATTATTTTATTGGTTACAAAATCTAACAAATGTTAGTTCGGAAAAATATATAAACCTGAAAAAATCATTAAGCAAAAATTATTGGCTTCATAGTTTAGATATTTACTTGAGAATAACTATAAGTACTTCTTAATATAAAACATCAAAGCGAAATGTTCTTCACATATCTCCGAAGCTCCATCTCATATTTTTCCAGCTAGAATCTTTTCTTTTAAACTGTTAACAATGTTTGATTGTGCACTTCCCAACTTATAACTACGCGAAACTTTTAATGAGTAAGAGTCGTTATGTTTGAAACAAAAGGCCTTTCTTATCGAATAGTTTCCTCAGGAAGAATAGTTGAAAAGTGAACTTTAAAAGATCAAAGGCAAGGAGCAAGGTATTGTTAATTACTCTTCTAAGATGTATTTAATTAGAGAACTTTTAAAAGGCGTGAACAATTTAATTGGATCGTAATGAATTCGGATTCAGTTTTAATATTTCTGTTCAGCTTTTAGCTTGAACTTTAGAGAAATGTCGTGAGAAATTACGTTAAATGGTAACACTGGATTTTCTTATTATTTTTATAAGTATTCGATCGCAAGAGAGATTTTTTGTTTGTTTGTTTGTACCTTCCAAAGCTTTTTACATTATTCCTTAGTTACATTTATTTTTAAATCGAGTGGATCTGGTTCGAGCGACTAGTGCTTATTAAGAAAATTATATTCAATAGAAATTCCTTTTGAAAGTAATTACTAAATTGTTATTTATTGAAGTCTTTCTTAAATATAATTAGTTGTACTTTGAAGGCATTCATTAATCCAAAATCAATACAGTTCAGCATAGTGAAAGTGGTATGTTTGTATAGAAAGTTATTGTTTCTATAGAGCTTAAAGTTACCCAAATTGAAATTTTAGAGCATTAACATTCACATGCAGTTTAATTCAAATATGACTTCAATCCGTTACATGTTCATTAAAACATAAATTTGCCTTTTTTCACATAGTATTTTATATAACCGGCTTTTATTTTTATTTTTTACAGGTCAAAGTCTCTACTTTACATGCTTTCATGTACCTTATATCAACCACAAAAAATTAAGCGCAACATGCATAACTTTCACATCAGTAAAATAACAAAATTTAATATAATCAGTGTTACCTGCACAATGTTCCAATAGGGTACGATCTTCGCAATGCTCTCAGTGACTTCAGAACAAGCTGTGCCGAGCAGCATGACCATCCTGGATTCCCGCTCCGTGTAGAGGGCGTGGAAGAATCTGTCCACGCCGACTCCTGGGTCACACTGTAGGGAATAATAGCATGAATGAATAATTAATGAACTTATGTTGTATTTTAATGAATATTTTTCATTATAATACAAAAATACATAATGAAGGCACACAATAAATTTGCAAAATGCGGCTTTATCGATACGTAATACTATAAAGTTACGAAAGAAGACAGATTTGAGTTTTGTATATAGGCACATAAGACTTAATAGTAGCTATAAGCTAACGCTCCTATAGGTAACAATGTTATCTACTCGTACATACGAAATCTTATAGTGGGTACACACGTACTCACATGCTCGATAAACTTGCTCGATCTCGAGCAAGTACGAACGTGTGTACCATGCAAGTCTCAAGACAAATGCTCGAAGCCAACCATTTCAATTCAACAACTTCGATTCGAGCAAGATTCAAACCTCCATAATTTTTGCTCGATGTTCGAAGCAATCTTGTTTGTACGTGTAGCTGCGACTTCGAGCATGTCAGTCGTGAGCGAGTGATAAATCGAAAAGGTTGTGCGTGCGCAGCTGAAATGTCGGACTTTCGAGCGTTTACTCGTGATTTTGTGGAACAATTTATAAACATGTATCGAGAAGAAGAGTGTTTATGGAAAACAACGTTAAAAGAGTACAGCGACAAGGGTAAAAGAAACGCTGCGTATGATCGTTTAATTTTATTATGCAAAACGGTGGAACCAAACATTGACAGAAATGGAGTGATAAAACAAATTAACTCTCTAAGGGCATCTTGGAGGAGAGAGAAGAAAAAAATTTCCCACCAAACACAACAACGTATCGTCCATTGCTCGAAGAGTTTCAACGCACACTGAACATGATCTTCGCGCAAGCTTTTACGTGTAGACGCGAGTTCAAGCATGTCTGTGCTATAGCTTTGTTCGAAGAGACTTGCTCGACTAGCAAGTACGAACGTGTGTACCCACCATTATAGTTCAAACTTTCTAGATGTTTCAAATGGGTAGGTAACTTAAAACTTTCATAAGAGTTTTGGAAGAATTGTAAAATGCTATTTTATTTGTGACACTATAATATTCTACCTCTTTTCCTTAAAAAACGATTTTAAAATCGAAACTGAAAAACGAAATTATAGAGTGAAGCGAATGAAATGTGTAAATACTCTAGAAACCGCAAGTTTAATTAATAAGCTTTTAGTACTAATAACTAATAAATAGAATCGTTTCGTTTCATTTAATTCATTTAAGAAAGTTCCTCTCGGTCGTAATGAAAAGTGGAAAATATTTGTCCAACCTCAGAGTCTGTAGTGTAAAAATCTTAGGGAATATTTTGTTAATTTATAGTATACTAGCTTACCGTCCGCGGCTTCGCCCGCTTTGTCTAAAACATAATAAATTATATACTAAAACCTTCCTCTTGAATCACTATATCTATAAAACAAAACCGCATCAAAATCCGTTGCGTAGTTTTAAAGATTAAAGCATACAAAGGGACATAGAGACAGAGAAAGCGACTTTGTTCTATACATGTAGTGATTCTATGTTCTTATAAGTGCAATAAATCTCTAACATACATATATACCTAGTTTATACGCTGCTGGGCATCTAAACATGAGCACTGCGTCGGTCGGCACATATGTTGTAGGTTACGTTTCAGTGACCACGTTTAATTATTATATTTGGATTTGACTCTTATTGTTATGGTGTTAAAGTTTATTTTTCTTTAATGGAGATTTATTTTTGAAGAAACTTAAAGTGCAATTATCAAAGTTACAGCAAATGTTTAGCTTATGTCATAGTAATATTTCTTCTTTGTTTATTTGTTATATTACGTATTATTATTTGAATGAAATAAAAATTGAAAACGAAATAGACATTATAGTAACTAATTACCAACAAAAATTTATAATCAGAATGAAAAAAGCTGTACATGAATTTTTGTCAAAAAGTCTCAAACACTACTGTATGAATACAACGTTGATATTCATATCTTTAAAGTAAAGTCTTGAATACAAACCAATATAACGCTCGTTCCTCACTGATTATGACCTAGACTCTTAACCTAGCTTCTAGGGTTAGAATATAGAACATAGGTACAATCTGTTGTAGCGAAGAAAGCCGAAAAATGTGACATTCTTTTGATATGAGGTACATATAATCCATACTAATATTGTAAATGCGAAAGTAACTCTGTCTGTCTGTCTGTTACTCAATCACGCCTAAACTACTGAACCAATTTGCATGAAATTTGGTATGGAGATATTTTGATACCCGAGAAAGGACATAGGCTACCTTTTATTGCGAAATATGTACCACGGGCGAAGCCGGGGCGGACCTCTAGTAGTACATAAATACATAATATCAGTTTAATGTTTAGAGCGTGTTAAAGTTATATTATATGTACTAGCTTTTCACTCATGCTTCGCTCGAAAGCTTTTTACATTTTCGCACGAAAAAATGTCTATCTATTTTAGTTTCATTAAAGCAATAAAGGGCAAGTAAGTCACTATTTCACAATAATTTGCCCAAATTCTTGTTCTTAATTGTAGAATTTTTTAATTATATTATACAACTAGCTTTCCGCCCGCGGCTTCGCCCGCGTTTTCAGAGAAAACCCCGCATAGTTCCCTTTCCCGTGGGATTTCCGGGATAAAACCTATCCTATCTCTCAAGTTGGAACAAACTGCATATGGTGTGCGAATTTTATTATAATCGGTTAAGTGGTTTAGGAGTCCATTGAGGACAAACATTGTGACACGAGATTTATATATATTAAGATTACAAATGAATTACAATAATTACCTATGCCACGAAAAAAGCCCGTCTCGTGTTATTAACTTGATTTCATTTTTTTATATGTACAAGTTAGAATTTTCTCGCTTCTTATTCAGTAAATAATATAATTTAGTTAATCATATTATAATATGTTGCTAATTTCTAATTACATGTGTCTTGTATTAATTAGCAATTAATATGGCTGAGGTTGAGGCAGACTGTCTTATGTGGTCTAAACTGTAATTTATATGCCTACCATTAAATCTTCAATTTAGTTAAGAAAATAACGTGTATTTATTAGATTTTTTTTTTATTGAGTTTTGACCGCCTGCTTGGTACAGTGGTTGACGCGTGAGCGGAACACCGACGGGTCCTGGGTTCGATTCCCGGTGGGGACGGCCAAAAAAAAAATGCATCGGTCTGGGAGGACACAGAGGGCTGATCGATCAGTGAAACAGATGTATAATGCATCTGCACCTTACCCCACTAGGGCATTGGAACTTCACTTTATTGAGTTTTAGATACATAGGTAATGCTTCTGTATTAATATTATTAACAGTGAGATTACTAGAGATAAATGTTCACTGATTAAAAAATTACTAGTTTCTTGCCATCTCTTCTCAGTAGAAACTGTTTTCCAAAACTGAACTAAATATTATATATTTTATGCTATGATGATTCGAAAGTGCGTCAAGATGAAATCTAGTTAAATAAAATATTTTCAACATTGGAGTTTCGGCTTTTTTTTTTTTCGTAGTGCTATTTTCGCTTAACCCATTGAGCCCCGAACGGCCCGATCGGTCCACGACACAATAGATTTTCTATTGTGTCTGTGATTCCGGGGCCTGAGTTACTAATTAAAAAATATTCAATTTATTCCTTAACAATATAGTTTAAAAATTTCATTGAACAATTAAAACAGCAGTTAATCAAAACAGAATATATCAGGTAACATCCAAAACGTAGAACTGTAATCAAAAGCCAAAGCTTCCTCGATCTTAATTTAACTGAAGCCTGCGCCTAAGTAAACGTTCACCCACGACGTATACAAATTAACTGATTTAATTAGCTTATAGGTACGTTATATTGGATATTATTTGCGTAACATACATGTATCCTGATAACGAATTTAGGTATGGTACGCCGAGGAACCGCAAATTCAGCTGTGTGAAATGAAATAGCAACGTATTTTTTAAAAACAAAACTTAAATAGCATATCGTGAGGTAAAAAAAAATCTAACTACATAATATACTAGATTTCCGCCCGCGGCTTCGCCCGCGTTTTCAAAGG